>QXCR01000164.1:0-62718 GCA_004380135.1 Stemphylium vesicarium
TGCCTGAAGTAGCTGGGCGACAATTTCTGCGGCCTATACCTTCACCTTGCTCCTTACTTGTACATCAAACTCTTGCGTTTGCCCTTCTGTTTGCTGTCCTTGACCGGTTGCTGCCATCATCTCCTCCCACCCCTCGCACCAAAAGTCCGTCCTGTTAGTGGGGCAGACCCTGAGAAGGAAAACAACACGTGAACTAGGCCTGTCTACGCTCGTCCTTCTTCTTTCGCTTCAAATTCCCTCCCTACGACAGCCCACCGCAACTTCTCGACTCTCTCTGCCCCTCTTGCCGCAACACCTTCTGCTTCTCCCGCCACCGCGGCTCTTTAATCTCTTCACCCACTAGATACCCCTCTTTGAGTCCTAAGAAGCACACCCTTCAGCAATTATGGATATCAACCAGGTGTTGGAGGGAACTTATGCTGCCGGTATGCTGCTCTCACCGCGTGTTTTTCTTTTTCCCAGGCCTATATTGACGTCGTCCAGATGCCAGCATCCGTAACAGCGCCGAGCAGCAGCTCCAACAGGCTGCCGACTCCAACTTTGTAAGTCCCGGCAACGAGCAGGCTGCGGATGCTGCCCGCGAGACATATCCACTAACAGTCGTGTCTCACGCCAGCCTCAATACCTCACCGTCCTCGGCGGCGAACTCGCAAATGAACAGGCCGCGCCGCAAATCCGCCAGGCGGCCGCCCTGGCCCTGAAGAACGCTTTCACCGCACGCGAGTACGCCCGGTTACGTCAGGTCCAAGAACGATGGCTCAACCTCGACACCCAGATCAAGACGGAGGTCAAGGCCATGGCCCTCCGTACCCTGGCCACACAGAACAAGGGCGTAGGCTCGGCCGCCGCACAATTCATCGCCTCCGTCGCCGCCATCGAGATACCCCGCAACCAGTGGCCGGAGCTGATGACGACGCTTGTTGAGAATGTCGGTCAGGGCAGCGACAGCCAGAAGCAGTCCTCGCTCACCACAATTGGTTTTGTTTGTGATACAGATGATGTAGAGCTGCGGGATGCGCTAGCACACCACTCCAATGCCATTCTGACGGCCGTCGTCCAAGGTGCCCGTAAGGAGGAAGCCAACAACGACGTCCGTGTCGCAGCCATCAACGCACTCAGCGATTCGATCGAGTTCGTCAGGTCCAACTTTGACAACGAGGGCGAGCGCAACTACATCATGCAGGTCATCTGCGAGGCCACGCAGGCCGACGACAGCCGCATCCAGCAGGGTTCATACGGATGTCTCAACCGCATAATGGGTCTCTACTACGATAAGATGCGCTTCTACATGGAGAAGGCGCTTTTCGGTCTCACCATCCAGGGCATGAAGAGCGACGAGGAAGATGTTGCCAAGCTCGCTGTAGAATTCTGGTGCACCGTCTGCGAGGAGGAAATCGCCATCGAGGACGATAACACACAGGCCCAGGCCGAAGGCTCTACCGAGCTACGTGAATACTTCAACTTTGCCCGTGTCGCTACCCAAGAGGTTGTCCCCGTCTTGCTAGAACTCCTCGCCAAGCAGGACGAAGATGCCGATGACAACGAGTACAATACTTCTCGCGCGGCATACCAGTGCCTGCAGCTCTGGGCGCAATGTGTCGGCAGCGGTGTCATGCCTCCAGTTCTTGCTTTCATCGAGAAGTTCATCCGCTCAGAAGACTGGCATTACAGGGACGCGTCTGTGTCGGCCTTCGGTGCCATCATGGAGGGCCCCGAGGAGTCAGTCCTGGACCCCATTGTTAAGCAAGCTCTGCCAACTTTGATCGGCATGATGGACGACCAGAACATTCACGTCAAGGACTCTGCGGCCTACGCATTGGGCCGCATTTGCGAAGCTGTTCCCAGCGCGCTTGACGCGCAGCAGCACCTGCCCCCACTGATCGGCGCCCTTTTCAACGGTCTGGCCAGCAACCCCAAGATGGCCGCATCCTGCTGTTGGTCGTTGATGAACTTGGCAGACAGGTTTGCCGGAGAGCCTGGTTGCCAAACCAACCCACTGTCACCTCACTTCGCCCAGAGCGTCCAGAGCCTCCTGCAGGTTACCGAGCGAGGCGATGCTGACAACACCCTGCGCACTGCTGCGTACGAGGTTCTCAACTCCTTTGTGAACAACGCCGCTGGTGACAGCGTTCCTCTTGTCAACGAGCTCGCCAATGTTATCCTTGAGCGCCTGGAGAAGTCCATGGCCCTCCAGGCCCAGGTTGTCAATGTCGAGGACAAGCTGACTCTCGAGGAGATGCAGACCAGCTTGGCCAGTGTCATCATGGCCATCATCCAACGAATGGAAAACGACATTGGACCTCAATCTGACCGCATCATGCAAGCACTGTTGAGTTTGTTGTCGTCACTACCACCCAAGTCCAGTGTGCCAGACACCGTCTTCGCTGCTATTGGTTCGATTGCGACCGCTCTCGAGGATGACTTCCAAAAGTACATGGAAGCATTCTCTCCCTTCCTGTACAATGCTCTTAACAACCAGGAAGAGCCCGCGCTTTGCTCCATGGCCATTGGACTTGTTGCTGACATTACCCGATCGCTTGGCGAGAATGTCCAGCCTTACTGCGATGCGTTCATGAACTCTCTCCTGAACAACCTCCGAAGCCCTGCTCTGGGCAACCAGCTCAAGCCAGCTATCCTGCAATGCTTCGGTGATATCGCACACGCCATCCACGGTGCATTCGAGACCTACCTCCCCGTAGTTGCTCAAGTGCTTCAGCAAGCTGGCCAGGTGACTATCACAACCGAGGGCAACTACGAGATGATCGACTACATTACCTCGCTCCGGGAAGGCATCATGGACTCGTGGGATGGATGCATTGTTGCAATGAAGAGCAGCAACAAGACGCAACTCATCGTCCCTTACATGGACTCGATCTTCGACCTTTTGCGAACCATCCAGCAAGACAGCAACCGCACCGAGGCTCTGCTTCGATCTTCGTGTGGTGTCATTGGGTATGTGTCAGAGTCACTCCATTTGAGAAAAGCTACTGACATTGTTATAGTGACCTCGCGGACGCGTTCCCTGCAGGTGACTTCAGGGAGTACTTCCGTCATGACTTCCTCACCGCGATGGCGAGGGAGACTCGCGCGAATGCGGACTTTAGCAGCCGCACTCGCGACACCGCTCGATGGGCACGTGAACAGATCAAGCGCCAAATCGGTACGTCGCTCCAAAACAACCCCTACCTCCGTCCCGCTCGTCTCTACTAGAGTCGACACCCCATCCAATATCTATTATCCAGCCCACTGACCCCGTCCTTCAGGCGGCAACCAAGGCGTGATGGCCTGAGCGTCGTAACACACCTCCCCTCCCCAGTGCCACAAGCTTGATCGACGTATTGGTCATCATATTGGATAGCCTCTGTCGAGGTTGTGTCTGATGTATGACTAAGACGTTGATTTTAGCTCGCGTTCCTGACACCGATCCCCAGCGCTTTGATGATTGGGACATTCCTCCCCGCGGAATTCCTATCCGCGGATAGGACCGCGGTTCCTTAGAACCCGTGCCATTTCGACAACCTGGTCTGCGTGTCGTTCCGCGTGTATTGCCCCGGGATGTATCCAACGGACGTGAAGATGGAGAGCGGCGTGGCGTCACCGTATCAGAACTGTTGCTGCTTCGGCTTTGTTCGTTGAGGGAGGAGTACCTCTTGAAAATGCCTCGCCAATACGATGCATGATCGCAGCTACGCAGCATGACGACGATGAGAGGAACGAAAGTCGATGACGCCCTAGCCATTGCACACAAATCAGCCCACAAACACCCCCAACATCGCGGCACACACCCAACCCCAGCACCATGCGCGAAAACCCCCAATCCGAATCGCATAGCACAATCTCCAAGAATATCATGTAGCACTAAAAAGTCTTGTAAGGCAGTGAAGTAGCGCTCAATGCGTCTTTTTTGCCAGGAGAATGAATAGAATCCTTCCGTCCCAAATTTTGTTCATTATCCACCCCACCCGCTTTTTTTTCTTTTTCTTTCTTTCTACCATTCGTGAAGAGCGTTTATACCACTCTGCTTTGTGCATTTATGGATAAAGCTGGGTTTATATTTGTAATTATAGACTTGGAGTTTTTTTTTTTAACTCGGCTTGGTTTGATTTGATTTGGATAGTTTGGAGACGTGTTATGTGATGTGTGATGTGACATGAGCTGAGCGGGATTGACGTGAAGTATCATAGGTTTCCATTCATGACAAGATTCTACAGCACGAATAGTAGGTCGACGCCTCACACACGCCACCTCAGCCCAACATCCCCATCTCCATACTCCCTCCAATCTCCAAGCTTCCTTCCATGACATCACATTACAACTCCTTTTTCAAAAAATGCTCAGGCCGATGATCAGTCTCATAATCAACATGCACATACGCCCTCTCCACATCGGGCAGACTCTCAAGCTTAATCTGCAGCTCCTCGGCCACATCATGAGTAGCGCGCAGAGTGGCCTCTGGATCCATGACGATGTCGACTTCGACGATGAGGCGGGGACCGCTGTGGTAGGCGCGGACGGTGTCGATTTGGAGGATGTGGGGGGAGTGTGTCATTGCTTTTGTATGTTAGTGAGGCAACATATAAAGAAGTGGAAGGAAGAAGAGAAAGAGAGAAAGAAAGAAAGAAAGAAAGAAAGAAAGAAAGAAAGAAAGAAAGAAAGAAAGAAAAACCCACAGATATAAGTAATATGCTGCAACACGCCCGTATCAGCCGTGACGCCAATCAACAGCTGAAACTCACTATACGCCGTCCTGCTCCAAAGAAAGATGATAAGCACAGAAAGCAGCATGGCACCTAGCGGATCCAACCACCACTTCAACTTTGATCCGCCGACGCTAGTCAGCACACCAAACCCATTGATAAAAAGATCATTGCGATGGTCCTCCCACAGAATGCGGACTTGACTGTACTTATTCCGCAACGCCCAACAGTACAAAAACAGGCTAAACTTTGTCGCAAACGCAATGCACACGGCAATCACACTGGGGAGGAAGAAATCGTTCGTCTCGGGGCCATTGTGCTCGGCTACGGTGCGGATGGATTCCACGATGATGACGACGGACACGGTGATCATCAGCGCGCAAAAGGACAGGTTTCCCGCAGTCTCGATGCGCGCTTTTCCGCTGGGGAACTTGCGTGCGTCGACGCGGGCGACGGCGCGATTGCACATTATCAGCGTGAGGTTGGACAAGGGGTCGAAGAGCGAGTCTGCCATTGTGGTGAAGAGGGATAGCGACTGCGAACTCACGGCTGCGTAGAGCTGCAGGACCGCTAGGATGATGTTCGCGGCAAAGGACCCGATTACCGCGATCTTGTACTTGAGGTGGTTTGCGCTGTCTTCTTCTTTTGCGGCGCGCCGGTGGTCTGCCACGGGTTTCAGGAGACGGGCTATGTTTTCGTTTTGGGCAGAGTAGAACTCGGAGAGTTTCTTTGCCGTACGTGCCTGGCGGTTTAGTGTTATGGGACCGCACCCGTCGCGCTTGCGCGATGTGTTGGCGCGGATGAGGGCCAGTTCGGATTCGGGCTTTATGGCCGCAGACAGCCGGTATGGGTCTGTGTCGGGTGTGTACGAGGGCGGGGATTGCGATTCGAGATCGGAGCTGGCATCGTGCGAGGTGCTGTGTTGGGCGGCATGCCGGGCGTGGTGGTCTGTAGACGTGGATTGCGGTCTTTCGATTGCGGTGCTGCTCGCGTCGTTCTTGCCGCCGCTGGCCGTCTCGGAATGTTGCAAGTGGCTGTGTGTGTTGTGGTGCGCGTTACTGCTGCTGCTGCTGGGACTGAGGTGCACGTGTGGGGTCGAGATGCGTTCGATGCGGTCGGGATGCGTGTGGAAAGGGTGCGGTTTCATGGAGATGGCGTGGTGGAGATCGGGTTCCGACATTTTTTTTTGGTGGATTGGTTTGTTTCGCAATGGAGGGATTGACCTGAACTGAGATTGAATGACTCTGCTGTTATTATGATTATCACTTATACACCCCTCCTCCTTCTAGCGTTTTAGCGGCCGTGAAAGTAGGTCCGATGGCATGGCAAAGCAAAGCCAAGCGCCCATGTTGGGGTTAAGAGTGCGGGCCAAGCTTGTTCCTCCGCGTTGCACGTGGGCAACATGTATGGTGGCGGGGGGAGGGAAGGCGCGCGTAAGTACAATTACTTTGCCTAGTCTTTTCGTACTATCAAGACGCCTTGCGCTATCGCGTCCATTTTGTATACGTGTAGACATTGGATAACATGTCCACACCAGGGTCCATCAATCATCCATCAAACCCCACCTTCCAAGCTTGTCTCCCACGGTACGCAACTGCAACACGTGCAGCCCGTCTCCACGTTCCCTTATCGATAACGGCAGAAGCGCGCTGCTAATTCGCTCCCCGCATGCCGACCGTTGTAGTGCAATGTTACACGACAACACTTCTACGTCACAGCCATTCTTCCCAGTCTTTCCTGCGACCGGATAACTTCAAGTAAAGAGTGCATCTCGACGCACACCGATGACAACGACAATGACAAAGGATGGTGACCTATCGCTCAAGCCTCGCGTGTTGCAAAAGCCAAGATGTTCACTCCATCCCCGCCCCCACAGAGTCTTGGTATTGTGAGAACCCTGGGACCCAGGCTGCAGAAAGTGTGTATATTACTTTGCGTGCTGGATTTCGTCCGTCAAAAGGGCAGGGAATCTGGGTAGGCTTCTGAATCCAAAAGCTTGTCTCGTTGCGGTATACGCTGCGTTGCGGTGCGCTCACTCCACACCATTGTTATGATGATTGCGAGATTCGCTCACGCGACACATGTCAATCGTTTTTGCTTGTCCGCATCTGTTGCATCATCAGGCTAAAACAAACGGGCATGCAGCATAGAAGGAACAGCGCACCGAGAATGTGGAACGAGGATACTGAGGAGCAGGAGGAGAACGAGGGGGTATGGGGGGTATATATGCTCAGCATTAAGATAAAAACGCTCCAACGTCGCAACTTTCTTCTATTGCTTAAGCGACGACGCATGTTGCTTGAGCTTATCTACATCCTAACAGTGACCTCTCTGCCTCTCCCTCCCTCCCTCCCCTACCTCCGCTACTCAGGCCTAGCCTCGCTTTTTTTTAGATAGCCAATTTAACCGGTACCAGGAATCCGGGGGGGGAGAGGGTATGATAATGCAATGACCCCTGTCTATAATGAACGCAGCGTAGCGAACGTGTGTGAAATCAAGAAAAGCAAGGGAAATAAATGCTTCAATACGCTACAGGATTTTACTGCAGAGAAAAGGTAGAGAAACACGAATGGCTGTATGCATGTATGAGGAAACTTGTGAAGGGGGGAGAGAACGAGATACAAACGACTATTCAACAACAACCAGACGATGCAATGCAACGTGTAAAGGCTTGTGGGGAAAGAAAAAAAGAGGAGAGTAGAATTGCGGAGTGAGGCAACAAAGGTGCAGGAACCCCAAATGGCCGAGCAGATGCGTGTAGTTGCCTCGAATAGAAGCCTAGCGCGGGAAACAAGCAAGGGAGAAAGAGGGAGCCTTGCATCGTGATCGACAATAGAGGCAGTACCCGACTTCGGGACCCCAAAGCTTTCGAACAAAAGTCCTTCCAAACCCGCATCTGATAATCTCCCATACTTCCCTTTCGAGACTTATCCTTTACTCCGGAAGCATAGCAACCCCGGCTAACCCACATGCACGTTGATGACAATCTTTGGCAAGGATAACCCATGTAGAACGTTCTTTGCGCACCCGTGAGGCTGGTTCACTGCCGGCTGTTGTATGCCAAAAATTGTCCGTTCATTCTGGGAAGAATGGCACATGCTTGTCCCTCTTCTTCAGCGTGCGTGCGTATACGTGCGTTGGTTCGAGACGTTCGGGATCCCGTGTACCCCGTTCCGGACTTCGTTTGCATGGTCAGATTACTTATCAGTATGCACGCCCTCAATGTAGCAGCGCGGATCCGCGTTTCCCTTCTCTTCTCTTATCCACACACCCCCTCCAAAGTACCACTGCCCGCGAATTCCTGCATGAGCGAGGAGCAAGGCAGTACAGCACCCCCATGGCTCCTAAAAATATATCCTAGCTTCGGGCCAGACCCTTTAGTTACCATGCATCCAACATGCCCCACCGGCTCCAGAGTCCTGCGCGGTGCCTGCGTAATCGTAGTCGTTGCTGAGTCCGAACGGCGTCTCTAGCATGTCGGGTAGATTTGTGTCCCACATCATGTCATCCCAGAAGTTGTTCAGAATCGTGGGGTCGGTGCCGGCATTGGCCCACGTCGGCGTGGCAGGGTTGTACTGGCCAAACACAGCTGCGTGTTGCTGTCCGTATGTCGTGGCGTTCGTGTTGAGCATCGTAGGAGCGTTTGTACCGGGAACGGCAAAGTGCGTCGGCACCTGAGAGTGGCTCTGTTGTTGGTATTGCTGGGGATACGGCATCTGTGCCATGGTGGGTTGAGATTGGTTGGATAGCGTGGATGCGTGGGTTTTGTATGCGGCGTATAGTCGTGTGACGGCATCTCCGCTTCTCCTGGCAGCGATGCTCCAATCTTTGACTGTCTCGAAAAACGCAAGTGCCGTCTCGAGGCTGGCCTTCCACTTCTCAACTTCTTCGGGGATGCTCGCGTCGCTGAAGAGTGATACAAGTGGGACCATGCAGGCCTGGAAGCAGAACCATACTGCATTCCAACATGAGATAAGATCGGGCATGCACTCTTGACTGATCTCTTCAATGGTCTTGGAAGCGATGAGTCGGCACTTTCCGACTGCGACTTTCTCTTCTGCACTGAGAGCTACCCATGGGGAGCGTCGGAGTGCTGTAGTAAGCAGGAAGGGTCGGTGGAGGATGATGCGGATATTCTGAAACCGCCACTTCATCACCAGCCGCGTTCGGCGGAGAAACTCGGGACATGGCTCGTCGGGACTGGCGAGGATCGAAGGTAGCTCTTCGTGCCACTTCACAAGCTGTGCGTCATAGCCGGCCGTTTCTGCGGAAGAGAGAAGTGGGGATTCCACAAGGCGGTCCTGTATTCTGGTAGCTATCTGACAGAACGCTGAAGCATGCATCAGAGGAAGGATCCTGAGATGCTCAATGTACTGAGGGGTGCCGGGCGGTGGTATCGTCTGAACCTCCAAACTAGTCAGTCATGATACACGAATTCAAAACAAGAGCATATAGCCTTACAGCATTCACAGCCGTCCCCGGCCTCATGACGGTGATGGAAGGGCCCATCCTCCCCAGTGAAGGCCGTCCCGTTGTCGTCGACGCCCAGGAGTCGAGACAGAACAGGCTCCACCATATGCGCCGTCTCATTTCAGGGGAAATTGAGTCTTCCTCACCGGGCGCCATGAACTGCCTACTCGCATCACTTCTTTCCGAGTACTCGCGATGCAACCCTAGCGCAGTGGCCATGCGGAGTGTTCCACCCATAAGCGAGTGTGCTTCGTTAGGACGGTTTAGATAGTGCATGTAGTATCCGCTCATGATCGCCAGCGCCTGGAGCACTTCCAAATTGCCGCTCCCAAACGACTCCAGAGACAAGTGCTGTCGCGATCGATTGAAGTAGACGTAGTGTGCCTCGTTATCTGCAGCTAAGGATGCAAGCGATCCCAAGGCGTATACCATGTTCAGCAGTGCCAGCCATGCTGAGTCTTTTCGGTTTCCGTACAAGAAGGTAGACCAGAACTTGCGTTCATCGATCATGGGAAAGAAGGGATGAACACGATCAAAGTAACTCTCGATGAGTTCTTGGCCATGTTCAGGAGATGGCAAGGCATCTGGCCGGTTGTCTGTCAGTTCGGGTGGCGGTGAACCTGCACGGCTTGGTAGCGCCGTCTCCTGGCTGTTGTGTGCAATGAGCGATCGTGCTTGAGGTGCGCATCGCACAATAACCTTGAGTGCGGCCGTGATTGAGGAGATGCCAACATATGATGAGAGTCGATCCACCGACATGGAAAGGCCATTCACATCATCGGAGATGCCTTGGACACGGAGCTGGTGCTTCCGCGCCTCATCCCAGTAGGGATCTTCGGGCGGAGCCTGCTCAAGCGCCTCTAAACTCTCGGCTCCATCAGAACCCACTTGGACATCGGACAAGGCTTGCGAGTCTGCTGCTGATGGTGATGTCGTCGAGTTGATGGCTGTTGAGGACAAGGCCAGTTCTAGAAGTTCCTCCCGTGGGAGATTGGCCAATGACTCGAGGTTCTTTACACCATAGAGCTTGGTGAGAACAGTCTTGTATTGCTCAATGTTGTTCGAAAGCTTGTCAACTAGCCTACCAAACTAATTAGTACAGCATGTCCGACCGGTGTTCTAGAATTCTCACTTTCTGCTCGGCACAACTCTCTGTGCAGGTTTCGAGTAGCCGCATGCCTCCGGGTGCTGATACCACTGGCACTGTCCACATGGCTGTGTACCATCGCAGCGAATCTTGCGTCTTCTGCACTCGACGCAGGCGTTGCTCGTGGATATCCGCCGGGATCCTGGTGGTCGTGATGGTTTTCCCGCGCTGTCGCTGTCTGCACCGGGCGAGCGCATGCCCACGGACGACTGGAAGGTGTGAAACATGTTGCGATAGTGTCGGCAGTACCTCGGCTGGTCGTGGGGTTCACGGCGGCGAGTGAAAGGGGATGCTGAGATGGGTGCAGCTTTCGAGGAGCCAGATAGCGGTTCAGCCAGGGGTCAGGGCGACGTGTAGGCTCATTCAAATACGTCGTGCTGGTTGGGGGTATTTGAGAATGGCGAAAACCAAATTGATGGTACGACGGAAAGTACCAGTGGTACGTCGAGATGCAATATAGCTCCAGTCGGAACTAGACGTCGACGGAACCGAGATTGATATATCAGAGACGGTCGGTAGTGCAGTTGGCGGCTTCGCACAAGGCATGCCATGCGCAGCCTGAATCAAAGATGCTTAAAGGCAAAACGTAACGACAGTCGCATCTGGTTCCCAGACGAGCACCGTCATAATCCTGCAGGCGCGTGCGTGTGGTGTACTTCGCGGCAGCTAGCGAATCTTACAGGGCCGGAGCGACAAAATGACATTCCAGAGTGGACATTAGTGAGGATATAATCCCCGCATTATAGGCACGAACCCTCGCTGGCCCCCCTGTGTGCGTGCAGCAGGGCTGACTGGTGGAGGAGAAAAACAGGCGAACGTTGAGACGGGCGGACGGGAAAGATTGCGTCCAGCAGCCAAGCGAGATTGAAGAGATGGAGCGCGCCGCTGGCCCCCAGACCTTCGAGAAGGGCTCCAGAAGGAAGCCGATGATGATGCGCAACCCTTTGCCGTCTTAAGCATTGATGGCCATCTGCCACACTTGTCTTCCTGCGGCAGCACTACTGCACGTCGTTTCAGCACATGCGGCTCATCCTTCCCGCCACGATGGAGCAGAGCGCGCCCTCGATCGCATGAGCGGCCATGGACCTGGCCGCGGACAGGACGGGTGGGCGGACTTGAATCTGCGGCCGTAGCGGTTCGTGGTGGGTGGTGGAGTTGACGGTGTGGGAGATGGTGCCATCCAAACCTAAACCCCAACCCCAAACCGAGATCTCATACACAAGCCTCGGGACAGCACTACCCGACCTGCGAGGGACCCTCTTGCCACCCGCTCTCGCCTTCGCCCTCGCTACCATGGCCTTCTGCCGACATATCAGCAGCAGCAGCGCCATCCAGCGGCCGGGTCGAGAGCACGCGTGGGCCGACAAACAAACCGTCCACGGCCGTTTGCTGCACAGCGACCCTCTGTGATATGCACCTGGATTGCATCTGCCTGCAGCCATCTCCCCAAAGGACGCTCCCGGCCAGCCAATGCGCGCCCCGCCATTTAATTAGACTTGGAATTTCACCATGTTCGATAGACACCCTTCATATAGAGCGCTTGGCTTGGTACATGACGACGGGCCTATAGCAGCCTCACATATACCCCGCAGTCGTAACTCTGCTCGACAACGCCCATCAGTCCCTCATTTCTCCCGCTCCCTTGCCTATAATGAACCTGCCATGCAAACTTTATCTCGTCGTATACGTGTATCTTGCTGCAAACTAGTCGCTGCCAAATCATCAAGGACTCGTTGTGCTGGCCCGTCAGCATGCGCTGCCGTCACCTCTAACTACATCGTCTTGCCTTCGCATATCCGCCATCCCTACGCAGTCGTGATTCTGCTCGCTTTGCATAATCAAACCATCCTCCCAATATTTCCACAGGCCCCCACTACGCCTATCCCACAGCCTGCCCTTTAATCTTTACCCAGATACGTCCATCTCAGTGGCTCATCCTGCTTGCCTAGCCCCCTTACCTTGATGATCTGCTCGTCCCCAGGTACAATATCGATGGCGCTATCATGTACGAGAACGCCCGAGCGCTCCTCAAAGACGAGGCCCTTGGTAGGCTTCTGTGCCCTGACCACGATCGTCTCACCCTGCGGTACGACTTCCACACCACGGTCTGCGAAATCCAGGTACTTGAGAGGCTGCGGCCAATCCACGTCTCGCGAGACAATCTCGCCATCAATCCATATGCGAACGGCTAGGACATGCGGCTCCTCGTTCCGGTTGTCGATCGTACCTGAGAGCACATCGGTCGTGCCGTTTGGCACGAGCCTGATATCCTGCTTGATGATCTTCTCCTTAATCTCTTTCCCGCTCTCAACACTAATATACCTCAACTCAACGGTCGCGGTTGCTTCCTCCAGCCTCTGACTCGCGACCCAGACCTCGTAGTCGCTAGTGTTGGGCACTCTCGCATGCACTACACTCCAATCAAAATGCTCTCGTTTGACGGCGACAGCGATGGGAGCAAGAACCCTGCGCATCGCGTAGTAAGCCGGCTTCTTGCGCTGGAAGTAATCGACGATGGACCACGAAGTGACTGGCCAGCAGTCGTTGAGCTGCCAGACGAGTGCACCACCGCAATGCCTGTTTTGACCCCATTGGCGTCTCCAGCCTCGGTAGCCGAACATTAGTGCTTCGGCTTGCGAAAGCTGTGTGAGGTGGATGAACGACTATTCGCTGTTAGTATCTATACAGCCTATATTGGGGCCCACTTGGTCATAGTTCTCGACCGTGAACCAGGTACCCGTCGACACGGCACATACCTCCAAATCCGTCTTGGTGCGGAAGTTTTCCACCAAATACGTAGCGATTCGCCGCTCATGTCCGTCTGCCTTGTTGTGGAAGTCCAACATGTGACTTTGCGGGTATAGTTGAGATGGGTCCGTGCAATAGTACTTGATCGTGTCGATATGCGGAAAGGCTTCCATGCCGAACTCGCTGTTAAAGCGGCCACCCAGAGTATCGAAGATTTGATACTTCTCCTGTGTCCCATGCCACACTAGATGCATTGTTAGCATAACAAATTTGATGCAATGTGGAGATCGTTACCGTTCCATTGATGCATGTCACCCACTGTGGGGTTTGATGTCTTGAGCCCGTCACCCCATGGCGAGCCAGGGTGGTATGACACATGTGGGCTCTCCGCGGCGATTACGTCAGGCAGCAGCTGGGCGCAAGCTTGTTAGTTACTCGGGTCTTCCATTCCTGGTCGCGCACAAACCTTCTCGTAAATGTACCTGGCAGGAAAATCCGTCTTGAGCCAATTCTCTGGGTCCTTGTCTTCATAGTCGTAGGTCAAGCCATATGATTCCTGCACCTGGTAGTCTTCGTTGTTCCCCGCGTAGATGATGATCGAAGGGTGATGTCGCAAGCGGGTGACGTTTGCCGTGCATTCTGCCTTGATTGATCGCAGAATGTCCGGAAAGGCGGGATAGTTGCCGCACCCAAACATGAAATCTTGCCACACCAAAACACCAATCTCATCACAAATATCGTAAAAGACGTCTTCTTCCCAAATGCCGCCACCCCATATTCTTATCATTACCTGATAGCCATCGACCATCATTTCCAACCATTTGCGGTATTTGTCTTCTGTCACTCTGGGAGTAAACGAGTCCGCAGGGATCCAGTCCGAGCCACCACAGAACACATCGACTCCGTTCACACGGAAGTAGAAGCTTTTGCCGATGGCGTCCGGTTCTTGGATGAGCTCGCCTTTGCGGAAGCCCGTTTTGCGTGATGATTGATGTATTTCTGCTCCATCAGCAAGGGCCGTGGCGGTAATAGTGTAAAGAGGTTGCGCGCCATAACCATGAGGGTACCACAACTTAGGATTGTTGACACGGAAATCGACTTTGGCTATGCCTCCGTCAATCTTGGTCGCCTCCCTGAAAACGCGCGTGTCTCCGTCGTACACATCAAAGTTGATACTATCAGCAGACACGCCCTCGATGACCGCGGATATGGTTCCCTGGACTGTTTTCAAGCTGTCATCAAGCTTGTAGTCAATCCTCAAGTCTTCGATCCTCGCCTGGTAGGTCTCCAGTCGTACCTCGCGCCATGGGCCACAGGTGTTGAGGATAGGGCCCCAGTCCCATCCCCAGTGATACTGTGCTTTCCTCACTGCAAGTCTTGCCATGTCGCCGTTGAAGCCAAGCCATTTGTGTTCTGGGTGGCTTTCTTTGATCTTGATGGCTTCCAAGCGCGCGGATGCAAAGTCAATCTCCAACGTGTTCTTTTTTCCGGATTCGAGCTTCTTGGTAATATCAATGCGGTGCGGAACGAACATGTTGTCGCTTTGGAGAATGGTCCCGCCATTTAGCTTGACGGTTGCAAATGTGTCCAGACCATCGAATGCTAGGACATGCACAATTCCTTCTTTTGCTTCTGGCACCTCGGGTAGTTCGACCTTGTATTTCCAGACCTTGTCTGCCACCCATTCAGCTTTGAGCTCATTGAAGCCTAGGAAGGGGTCCGGAATTCTGTCACCTGTTAGTCCCCATCGAGCGAGAAAACACATACGAAAGATCAAACATACTTGCCATTGTCCATCAAGTCCAGATGGACGTTGGTGGGGACCGACTTTACTGGCATCCAAGAACCCTCGGCATCATCACCTTGCCTGAAATTCCACCCTTTTGATAATTGGTGGACACTGAGAGCCTGAGGTTTTGCCATGGTGAATGCAATTCAAGGTAATAGCGACCGATCAAGCCCTTTGTGGGCCTTTAGAGTCGCTGAAACTGCGAATTAGCGGGGTAAGCAGCACGACAGGGACGTCCCTTACTCTTGAATAACGCCAGAGGGACCCTCTGCCATATCATATTAGACGGTGGACTTGGCCGGAGCATGAGGTGCCGTGTTGAGCTCCATCCAGCAGTTCGTAGCACCTTGAGGTCGTCCGAAATAGGTATGCGGAAGAGGTGCTCCGCTCTGAAAGCAGCTAAGCGGGCGCCTATTGTGGGTCTGACGTCGGAAAATATGGCCCTGGGCCCGTGTTGTCAGCCGCCTAAAGGCCACGCGGTACAGGTGCAGACGGTGAATTGCAAGATGAGATCGGTCTTGATTGTTCCGTGTTGTATGGAGGAACTCGAGGCTTCGTTGAGCGCGTTGGGGGCGTGGCGGCAGCGTTCCGGGTGGCTCTGCCCCACGTAACGTGGGATGCTTATGGCGTTGACTTCGCACTTTTGCTTTTCAGAGAACTTGGGCTTCTTCCGGGCATCCGAGTGGCACAGTTATAGGAATGGGATGATGTAGTCATTTACTACAGTAGGCCAGCTGCGGATATCATCCTCCGTTCCTATTGAGTTAGGTGGCCCAAAGAAAGGCCTAGTGTCAGCATGGAGCATTGATCAATTACAAAGGCTGCATAAATCACACTTTATTGTACCTAGAATAGGGCATCTCCCGATATCATGTGCGCAATGTATTTTGCATGTTGTACGTAGTAGACAGTCGATCAGCGAGATGATCGAGAGCAAATTGTAATAGCAACGAAGGGTATAGAACTAGTTAAGCGCAAAGCAGTAGCAAAAGAAACTGGTAAATCGCAGGCTCATACAAAGCTGACTACAGCTGTATCTCCACTACCAGAATCGCGCGAGTGAGGCGATTTGTGGCGGCAACAGTGCCCACGAGCATGTTGCAATCCACTTAGGGCACGCCCAATGCAGCATTTCTTCGGAGCACGCCATTTCTGGCCCGCTTGAGACTCATCGTAGCTTGCTTGTCGACCTTTCCTTGTTGTGCCAATTGCAACATTTCCTCTCTACTCGTCGAGAGGATTGTCGTGGAGCGAGCGCCTGGGCAAAAGACGACTTCAAAGCCAGCACCAGAGGGTATGATGAAAGTAGAAGTTTGGTCATCGAAGGCTAACGGATAAAATTAGCTGTGCTCTTCATGCGCGTTGACGGCGAAACATACCGTAGCTGTAGGCGTCTGGGCAGACCGATTTTACGTTCTTGGAGTACTCGCTTGGTCGACACGAGCTAGCTGAGTTATACTCCCCAGTACAGCAGTCCTCGGGTCTATTGTTTTTCGCGCACGCGGAATAACAGGGATTGAACTGGGGTCTTTTGATGTTATCGTCGGGGTAGGGATAGACGCCATCGCCAGGCTTTTCCGGTGGATTTTGTTGCAAGTCCCAGGGACACCACCTCGAGATCTTATCCTCGTCCACATCCTGGTCAAAGGGCAGTGGGTAGGAGGTATTCGTGCTGAGAAAGTCTGGGTATTCCGGGTAGGGATTGTAACCCTGCGGAGCGAGGAGACCGTCTGTGCCCTGACACGAGGGGTTCGTCAGATTCGGCGGGATGTCGTCTAGTGTGACGTTTTCCAGCGGTTGTAGGACAATTGCCATTGGTACATTGTAGCCATCGACCAGCGAAATATCGTAGTATGTATGTCCGTCACCGGCATCTAGCGTAAATTCGGCAAGCGAGACGGGAACGTCACCCTATATGCAAGTCAGCAGAGGCTCGTCATGGATTATGGTGGTACGCACTCCGACTTGACAGTTCAAGGCGCCATTGCAGTCGCCAGATGTACAAGCCCTTCCCCGACCCGATGCTGAAGCCGAGCCATCGTCGTTGAAAGAACAGTTCGTTCTCCCCCACACTCGCCCCTGCCAGTCTTCTGAAACGGTCTGGTTTCTGGTTTCCCCGGGCTCCAACTGAAAGCCATTTTCACCTGGTCCTGTGCCAGATTGGGTCGAGATACCAGGCCAGATGTTTTCTGGGCAGTGGTTGGTCACCAGCAGAGGCGTGATATCCAACTTTCTTCGATGTGCTTTCCAAGGCGCCTTCATCGCCATATGGTGCAAGCCTTCGGCCAGAGGCAAGCCCAGTAGGAAAAGCGCGGAACATAGCCGAGCGGTAGAGGTGTGAGTTATAGGCTGGGTGTAGCCCTTGCTGAGCCTGTTAGGAGACATAGTGGGCTGTGACTGCGCGTACCGGAAGCGCAATCACAGTGCGAGTTCTCGTAGTAAGGAATGGTTGGTTGGTATAAGATGCAAGGATCCAGGCCAGCAGGATATGGTCGTGAGAGGATATAGATGAGCTCGAAGATGTGAGGAATCTGGAGGTGAGGCTGGGAATGGTGACGGGGACTTGGGCCGGGGCCCTGCAGCATAATCAAGGAACATTTCTAAGGATTGGCTGATGCTTGCTTCTGAGTAGAAGTCGCGACTTGGTAACGGTCGGTGACGCAATGTGGTGTTCCTGCCCCTGGCAGACAAGGGTCCAGCAAGGCTGAGCCGCTGAGGGGCGCTGGACAACCTATTGTGAGCGTCCGCGCCAGCCCATTTCAAACGGTCGGTCCGGCTCGCTGTCGGTACCTGGGAGTGTGAGGGCGTGTATTCGCAAAGACAACTCACACCCGCCTTCGCTGGTCATACACTAGCTAGGCGATAACACCTGGCCGGCATTAGCCTCTCAAACGCATGGTGTTGTGGATGCGACCCATGGATGGCCCTGGATCAGAGAACACAATCGGCCAGCATAAACAGTAAGGAAGACTTTGATAACATTTGCCTCAAGACATCTATATCATGGTACCTGAGTGGGCCGCCAAGACTGCATCTACGTGAGTACATTGTAGAGCTACTAGGACGAGGGACGAGACACGAAAAGAACGGCAGCATGTACAGCGACTGCGTTGGGTCTGCGGCGAGTGTAGGCCGCTTGAAACATGGCAACTAGCTTAAGCCAATGGAAGCTACGGACGGCATTTGCTAGGCGAAAGGAAATTGCGTCTCCTTTCCCAGAAGTGAGATTTCGGTGTGGCATTTCGGAGGCGGAAGGGTGAAGATGCCGGTCTCGCCACCATTAGCTGCGGGTGGTCAGATCTGCGCGTCGAGCCATCTCTTGGCTCTCCTGACAATTAAACGCACCGCTACATTACCCTTTGCCCAAGCTGCACATTGTGGTTTTGCTACTTTGCGCATCCTCCTACCCTATACGCTCCTTCATATTCGGTTGGCATTTTACTCTGGGCTAGCTTCTTTTTGCAATCTCCGATTCTCCTGCGTCTACCGACCCTAGGACTTCCTCCGCCTCTCGCCTCCGCGTGAACACCAAGAGACGTATTCGCCTGTTTGGACCAGGTCCTTTCTACACGCGTCGCAAACTCTCCGATACGGAGAATTCGGCACACATGTCTACAACCACCACTATGCCAGGCCGCACCCTTCCGACGATTCCGACCGCTGAGGTGCGCGCGCACAACAACGAAAAGTCCTGCTACGTTACCATCGGTACCAAGGTCTACGATGTTACCGACTTCCTTGAAGGCCACCCCGGTGGTCCCGAGTTCATTCTGGAGTACGCAGGCAAGGACATTGAAGCGATCCTGAAGGATGAGATTTCGCACGCACACTCGGATTCAGCATACGAGATTCTCGAGGAAAGTCTTGTTGGCTTCATGGCCACTGAACCGGTCATCAACGGTGCCGTGAAGAGCTCTAAGCCGGCGGACATCATTCCCTTGCCATCGTCTGAGGTCGGCAGAATGGAACTCAAGGGCATGGCACAGGATGGCAAGCCACTATACGCAGCGACTGGCATGTCATCCGAGGATGACTTGTCAAGAGAAACAGACGCAAACCAAGATTACAAGGAGCACAAGTTTTTGGACCTCAGCAAGCCGCTTCTGATGCAAGTCTGGAACGGAGGTTTCAGCAAGGACTTTTACCTCGAGCAAGTCCACCGACCGCGACACTACAGAGGTGGCGATTCTGCTCCGCTATTCGGCAACTTCTTAGAGCCTTTGAGCAAGACGCCCTGGTGGGTCGTGCCCATGATATGGTGGCCCGCCGTCACATTCGGTACGACCGTAGCTTTCAGCGGCCTGGAATCAGTGTCACAACTGGCTGGCTACTGGTTCTTTGGCCTCGGCTTCTGGACTATCATAGAATACGTCTTGCACAGGGGGCTTTTCCACCTGGACGAGTAAGCATGCTTGCTTCACACACTCTGATTGAGTACTGACATGAAGCAGCCACCTTCCTGACAACCGCGTCGCTATCACCCTCCATTTCCTCCTCCACGGTATCCATCACTACCTTCCAATGGACAAGTACCGCCTCGTAATGCCGCCTACACTTTTCGTTGCTCTTGCAACGCCGTTCTGGAAGTTTGCCCACAGTGTAATCTTCTGGAACTGGCACGCTGCTGTGGCCGCGTACTGTGGTGGCGTCTTTGGATACACATGCTACGACATGACCCATTACTTCCTGCACCACCAAAAGTATGTTAACTCTCTCCACACACCCAAAGATCCTGCTGACATGACAAAGGCTCCCTGCGTACTACCAGCAGCTCAAGAAGTACCACCTCAAGCACCACTTCGCCGACTACCAGAACGGCTTTGGTGTAACGAGTCGCTTCTGGGACTGGGTATTTGGTACCGAGCTCGAGATGGGACCGTCCAAGGTCATCAAGACCACTTAATTCGTCGCTTATGGATACACGCTGTTATTAGACACTTTGGCTAACATTGCTTCATGAAGACCGGCATTAAGAGGCGTTTCAAGCGGGTCTGCAAGACCATTTTGGGTCTGTCACAGCACCGGTTCATGGCTGGTGATGACTTTTTTCTTCACGAAACACATATATACATAATAGTAATGCTCAATGAAAGCGCCGTCCCTCGTTTTCACCGCTGTTCCTTCGGTCCAACCCCGACAGCCTTTGGATCGCACGTGAATGACTGCCTAACCGCTGCGTGCTTAGTCATGACAGACCCTTGCCAAGACCCTTCTAACTTTTCAGATCGCCTTGGACAGGCCAGCCTCTCCGTTCTCCACCTCACTCAACTACGACGATCTGTGCGCAACAACAACGCTTCAATCAAGCACACTCTTGTCGAGTGCAGTTCATACCGAGCAGCCAAGACGTCATACGGCAATCGTAGTGACAGCTGTTTACGCGCCCATTTCGCTGTCCCAATTGAATTCACTTTCTGAGCCAAAGCTCGCCCCTACAACAACATCGCATCTTGCAGTGACCAAGCTCATCACTTCCGACCGACCACACTTATCGAGAGCTAGGCACTATCGACAGCATGTCTACTTCGGCCGCAGTCGATGCACTCCTCGAGGAGACGGCGCGCGAGGTCGAGATGAAGGACCGCGAGCGCAACGCGAGCAGCGAGGCGCGCGATACTGACAGCCGCCGAGACGATCGAGACCGCCACTCAGACCGCCGCGACCGCCGGGATAGGAGCAGGGACCGTGGAGATCGTCATCGTGAGTCCAACGGCGACCGCCGCCGGAGCCGCGACAGAGACCATCGCCGAAGAGATGGAAGCCGTCCTCGATCGAGCAAGGGTGCTGACACAGATGAAGACCGTGATAGGCATCGCCGTAGCGCCTCACGAGACCGACGCGGAGGCCGTGGCCGTGACCGTGGAGGCGATTTCTATAGTGGAGGTGGACGCCCGCGCACCCGCTCCCCTCGTCGTGATCGCACCGATGACAGGTACCGTGATAGGTCCCGCGACCGCCGCCGCAACGGTGGTGAGGAGCGTCGTAACAGCCGCCGCAACAACACCCCGCCCGAGCCCGAGGTCACAGAAGACGATCGCGACAAGCGCACCATCTTCGTTCAGCAGATTTCCCAGCGCGCCGAGACCCGCCACTTGCGCACCTTCTTCGAGCGAGTCGGCCCCGTTGTCGAAGCTCAAATTGTCAAGGATCGTGTCACTGGTCGCTCTAAAGGGTAAACAAGCCCCTCACTTCATGCATGAGTCCAGCTAACATCTTCAGCGTCGGTTACGTCGAGTTCAAGGAAGAAGAGTCTGTACCCCAAGCACTCGAGCTGACTGGCCAGAAACTCAAGGGTGTTCCCATCATCGCCCAGCTTACTGAAGCCGAGAAGAACCGCGCTGCTCGCCCCTCAGAGGGTGGTGCTGCTCCTGGTGCTAACGGTGCTCCGTTCCATCGTCTCTACGTTGGTAACATCCACTTTAGTGTCACTGAGAAGGATCTCCAGGAGATCTTCGAGCCGTTTGGTGAGCTTGAGCAGGTCATCCTCCAGCGCGATGAGATGAACCCTGGTCGTTCCAAGGGATATGGTTTCGTACAGTCAGTGATTACCGTCCTTGTCTGCGCCCACATCATCACTAACATACGCATAGGTTCGTTGACCCTTCGCACGCTAAGAACGCTCTCGCAGAGATGAACGGTTTCGAACTCGCTGGTCGCCAGATCCGCGTTGGTCTCGGCAACGACAAGTTCACCCCCGAATCGACCGCCAACCTCCTCCGTACCTTTTCTCAGCAGGCACAATCCTATCAGGGTTCTGCTTTCAGTGGAGCTGGAGGTCGCGGCGCCTACGCTGGTGGCAGCGGTGGTGTCTTTGACCGCACCCACAGCAAGGACGATCGTGGTGTTAGCGGCGCTTCTGCTCTTGACGACACCGATGTTGCTGGAGTCAACTTCAAGACCTATGACCGCAGCAAGCTCATGGACGCTCTAGCCCGCCGCGACAATCCCGAGCCTGCCAAGCAAGGTGTCCAGCCCGTCATCAACACGCCACGCGCACCTGTCGTTGACAAGCCTATGGCTTCCAAGTGCATCAAGATTGAAAATGCTTTCGATGCTGACGAGTATGTTTCTCCTCTTTTCCTATGGGACTACACTAACATTGCAACAGGGAACAGCGCAACTGGGGCAACAATTGGGTCAAGGATCTCGAGGTTGAGGTCAAGGCCGAGTGTGACAAGAAGTACGGCAAGGTCGTCCACATTGCTGTCGACACCAACAGCGAGGGTGACATCTTCGTCAAGTTCGACTCCGTGTCCGGCGGTGAGAAGGCTCTCCAGGGTCTCAACGGTCGCAACTTCAACCACCGTACCATTCGCGCGTCATATGTTGTCGATAAGATCTACAATTCCCTCTGGGGTGCTGCTGCAAGCAGGTTTTAACTGATCGGTACGTAACACGGCTAGTGTGGGGTACTCGGTCGCCTTCCGTGCCGAGCGCCCCAATTACTTATGTGTACAGCATACCATCAGCGTTGCTCGCATGGCTTTTCCTACAGTTCTTTCTCTCGGTTTACTCTCACGGCTGCCACTTTCGGCACGCTTCTACTGATCCGGTACGTATGCATGGCGTTGACGGAATGGATACGGGTGTTTTGCTTCTCTTCTCTTTTTGCCGTCTGGGTGGAGGTCCTGTCTTCGGGCCACACCGACAGAAGGGTTGGCGTGCAAAGCGTTTTCGGCGACGTTGCGACAGACGATGGATGATCATTCGGGCATTTGATGGATGGAAAATTGTTTCAGGTGGACAGAGGATCGAGGGTCAAGTTCGCTTAGGCGGATGATGGACTCCAAGATTGTTAATGACTGTGCACGCTTGTGCCAGAAGGAAGCGGCGGAAAAGTGGATTTTCTTCGGTACGTTGGTGAGGGGACACGACCTTGCTCAGATCTTACGCTGGTCTCATAGGCTCTTCGGCGCGCTGCACATCAGCGATATTGCGATAAGATAAGATCCAGGATGTGGAGGACTCATGGCTGCTAATAGCACATAGGACCAGCTCGTCTCTTCCTTTCCCTGGATGACTTGTCTGCCAATAATCATGTGTTTAGATACTTTGGAACCTCGTTGCCATGGCTTTGATGTGGAAAGTACAGAAGTGACGGAGCTTGAGCGCGGTTTGACCCTCTCCACCGCGTTTCGCCATGCCTGACATTGTGACAGATACCGATGACTCTACTTATGTAGAGTAGTTCATCAGGCTTACCATCGACGGCCCCAATGTTCCAATTTCCTGACGCTGACGGTCTACAGAATCATTGCTTCTTGACGTCTCATCCTCGTGCGATCCAATGTATGATTCATGGCCCTATTCTACCATGCTGATATCGATGGTTTTCTGCCTCCAACTCTCGACGGCCACAAGCGCTCGCTGGATTGAGGCTTCAACGAGCTATTGTGACATCACACGCATCATGTAGCGTGCATTTCCTTCTATGGCCTTTTTGCTTGGCTCCCGTGGCTGTCTGACGGCTCTTGAGGTATGCTGCATCCGTGCCACACGTGCATGTGTTGCTCAGAACGGAAGATCAATGTACCCCATGGTGAGGTAGCATCACTCCAAGTGCCTGTAACAGTGCCGCGATACTAGTTTCGCGTAAGTTTCGTTCAGCGCAGAGTGCGGACCTGTTCAGGTCTTCCGCCTGCTGTTTACAACGCAGTATAAACTGCCGTAGTATTGTTATACCAAAGCCGAATAATTTCACATGCTCCCTGACTTCTCCTTACCAACTGTGACTTGTGTATCTTAGTTGGTGGGCAAAGAATCTGTTCTATGAGCCGTATCGAGACTGCGAGTTGAGATGTTCCGTCACCTCGGGGTACATGGACTATCGCCAAAAGTCACCCCCGCGTGCACGTCCTCGCGAAAAACTTCCCCACTAGAAAGTTCACAGCTCAAGCTCAACCAGCATCGCAAGTCGCGTCTTCACACCAACACACACAACTCGGACTCATCTTGCGCAAATATGTCAGGTCACTCGGATGATGCAGCGCGACCGGCGAAACGCGCACGAATTGACGACAATTCCACTCCCACATTCGCCGCAGACACTTCCGCACCAGCTCCCCAAGAACAGCCTATTCCTTCTGCGCCCGCAGCAATTGACACGGACCTTGAGCGCGAAGTGCGCGCTGGAATAACGGAATATGTGTGCCCCGACAACCTGGGATTTACGGGTGTATTGAAGCAGAGGTACACTGACTTCTTGGTCAACGAGATTGGCCTAGACGGACAGGTATTGCACCTGAGAAGTACTGAAGTAGAGGGGAAGAAGGATGACAAACCGGTAGAGAAAGTCAATGCGACCAAGTCTACCGAGGAAGCGAAGCCCGTCGAGGCTGGCGCAAAAGAAGAGAAGGCTGATGCGGACATGCAAGATGCTGAAGTTACAGGTGAGACAACGCTGCCGGTACCCGTGACGGTACAGGATGAGCTCAAAGATGCCGACAACGATGGCGAACAAATACTTGGTCAGGTTGCAGCGCCGAAGCAAGAACCAGAAGAGACAGTAAGTACCGACAATAACGGAACGCACGTCGCGGAGGCTAATGCAGCGCAGTTGGCAGACGAAGATCGCGAGACATTGCAGTCAATATTCGGTCAGCAGACCACAGACGACATCATCAAACTCGTCGCCCAAGTACGGAAACGCGAGTCGAAGAAGGCAAAGGACTTCAAGCCCGTCATATCACCGCCCATTACAGACAAAGACATGCGTACGCAAGCGCACAAGAGCCTGCGTCGCATGTTCCCCAACTTGCTTGAGAGTGCAATGGAGAATAATCAGACGATAAGGATCAAGGCGACACCACCAGCGGAGCGCAAAAAGAAGAAGGGCAAGGGTGGAGGAGGCAGAGACCGAGAAGACCAGGGAAGGCGGAGAGGTGGACTGGACTGGGAGGAGTTGGGCGGTGAATACCTACACTTCAACCTCTACAAGGAGAACAAGGACACAATGGAGGTCGTAGGCTTCCTTGGAAGCAAGCTCAACTGCGGAGCAAAAGGCTTCGGCTTCGCAGGCACAAAGGACAGGCGAGCGTGTACGGTGCAGAGAGTCTGCGTCAAGCGCCAAACCGCCCAGCGTATGCAAAGCTTCAACCGAATGCTGTTCAACGCCGCAGTGGGCGACTTTGAGTACCGGCACAACGACCTCAAGCTCGGAGATCTGATGGGCAACGAGTTCACAATCACACTCCGAGACTGCCATTTCCAGAGTGAAGGAGGCCTAGACTTTGAGCAACGGCAGAAGCTCGCCAACGACGTGGTGCGCAAAGCAATCACCGACTTCTCCTCTCGGGGTTTCATAAACTACTACGGACTGCAGCGCTTCGGCTCCTTCGCCGCGAGCACCGACGCGATTGGGCGGAAAATGCTGCAAGACGACCTCCAAGGCGCCGTGGAAGACCTTCTCGCATACAGTGACGTAGCTCTCGCGGCCGCCGACGGCATCTCGACTGACCCAAGCATCCAAGTCTCGCAAGACGACCGCAACCGCGCCAAAGCGCTGCACATCTGGAAAACCAAAGGCAGCGGCAGCGAAGCGCTCGACTTTCTCCCGCGCAAATTCACGGCCGAGCGAAACATAATCCAGCACCTCAGCTCGCGCAACAGCAAAACCGGGCGCCACGACCGCAGAGGCGACTGGCAGGGCGCTCTGATGACCATCCCCCGCACCCTCCGCCTCATGTACGTGCACGCATACCAATCCCTCGTCTGGAACACGGTCGCAGGGCAGCGCTGGGCAACGCACGGCGACCGCGTCGTCGAAGGCGACCTCGTCCTCGTCCACGAGCACACGGACAAGCAAACCACATCATCATCCACCACCACCAAGGAAACAGACACCCCCCTCGACCAAGACGGCGAAATGATAATCAACCCTTCGGGCACCGAAAACGCAAACGCAGCCGCCGCAAACTTTGAGCGCGCCCGCGCCCTCTCCGCCGCAGAAGCTGCATCCGGTCTGTACACTATCTGGGACGTGGTCCTCCCGCAGCCCGGCTTCGACGTCGAGTACCCATCCAACGCCATCGGCGCCTTCTACAAGACCTTCATGGGCAGTGAGAAGGGTGGCGGGCTGGATCCGTATAACATGCGGAGAACCTGGCGCGAGGTCAGTTTGAGCGGCGGGTATCGCAAGTTTCTTGCTAAACCGCTGGGGCCGTTGGGGTTCGAGGTGCATGCGTATAGGGGCGTGGATGAGCAGTTTGTCGAGACTGATATGCAGAGGTTGGGGAGGGAGAGGGATGTTGGGGTTAGGAACGGTGGGGGGGAGAAGGGGGAGGGGGTTAAGGATGCCGGGAAGGAGGTGGAGGATGGAGAGGCAAAAGAGGAAGCGGAGAGGAAGATTGCGGTTGTGCTCACGTTGCAGTTGGCGAGTAGTCAGTATGCTACTATTGCGCTGAGAGAGCTTATGAAGGCGGGTGGTGTTAGGGCGTATAAACCGGAGTTTATGGGCGGGAGATAGATATCATGCGGGACTGGTGGGAGACAGCCTAGCCAACTATCATACTTCAAATCAAATGGCAAAAGTGTGTGAACATTTCTTTCTCCACAACTCTCTTTCTGTCTCTCGTGTAGATTCTTCTCCTTCTTCTTCTTCTTCTTCTTCTTCTCTTGATGGACTGTATCTTCACACATCTTTCATCTTGATATATACAAAAGGGAAAAAAAAACTTCTCTTACCATCTCCCTCCTCGCATGCGATCCGCTTCACTCGCTTCCCCGTTTCATGCAATGCAACGCACATCCATCATCAAAGCAGTCATCAATTACATCAAGCCGTCATCTCGTAACCATCCAACACAGACACACACCCTCTCTCCCTGTTCTTCTACAACCAAAGGTGAAAGTGAAGGATCATAATCGAACAAACAGCCTCTCTCTCTCATCCAAAGATCAAACAAGGTTGTTGACGGGTGAGAATCGAAAGAAGAAATGCGAAAAGAAAAAAAGAAGAACAGGGACAAAACCATTAATCGGAAAGGAAAACCAGGAGAAAAAAAAGCCCAGCCGCCCACAAGGAAAAGAGGTCTGGGAACCAGCAGACCCCTCTTTTTGTTCGGCCAAAAACAATCTTTCGTGGGCTTCTTAGAGTAAGGGGGGTATGCTTGCTTTCGTATGTCATGTTGTTTTTTGTGTAGATGTATATGTATATATGTTCGTTATTTGTTGGGACGGAGGGAAGGAATAAAAAGGCGGTATTATTCTTTTTTTGTGATGTTGAGCAAGGTGGAATTGAGACGCGATGCGTAGCGCACAGGCCGACAGCGTCGATGTGGCGAAATGTTGGTTGGGAAAACGGGTATTGGCGGTGGGTATCCAAATGTGTGAGGAGCACTGAATGCCGGTTGGTGGTTCGGAAGGGTCAACGCGATGGCGAAGCTGGCAAGAAAGGCGCAGAATAAGGTGTCGAAGTTGACCTAATCTCTCCCGTAAATTCTCATCTCCGGAAGAGCGCCTTGTGCGTAAGCGGCGAGTCAAGTGTGACCGGTGCTCCTCTTAGTCTCCCACTCCTCGCAACTGGCGTCTGCCCTGTGCAAAACACGCATACATACACCGGCGGTAAACTGCCTTTGTTCAGGCCAACACAGCCCATGTGCAGCCACTTATTACAGGACTCGCATTGGACCATGAGCTTGTTATCGTCATCGACAATGCCATTGCAGATACATCGTGTGCCTTCGCTTGAAAGACTGCTTCGGTCGGTCGAGGGAGTAGTGGTCGCTGAGCCGTTGAAAGAATTGGAAAAGGGGTCGTATTGGCCATGACCATGAGGAGTTGTGGCGTTGGAAAATTCAGCTGCCGAGGCAGCAGCCCAGCGTTGATTGTGTGCCTTGAGTGTGTTTTGAGACGCACGTTCTGGGGGCGTTAGCAGAGTACGGGGACGGACTAGCTGGCAGACACCGTACCAATACGTTGTTGCCGTGCCCCGACCACCTTTTTCAAGGCTCCTTGGGCGTCGCCGGGAGAGTCGGGCATGTGGTGGTCTTCGTTTTCCCTGTGGCCTTTGACCGAGGTTGGATGATCCGCCATGTTGGCTCGCCTAGTGACATTGTCCGTGACTGATCTCCTTACAGGCCGTAGGCTTTCAGAGGAAGGTTTGTCAAAGGAACCTAATGGCGGGCGTGAAGCGGATCGTACCATCTTGAAAGAGTTGCTTCTCTCAAGACTATCGCCGTCCACCTTGGCATATTTGGATGCTCGACGTTCAGGCTGTGGTATGGTAAAGGAAGTTTTACGACTGATGACCGCTCCTGGCTCGTCTTCTTCCGACTCGCTATCATCCGCCTCGTACAGACCGGGGTATTGGCGCCGGAGGTCCTGCTGTGATGACTGCCTCATAGCCTTCGGGGTCTCATCGTCCCCCTCAACAGGTACAGTCTCCGTGCGAGCGCGACCGGTCTCATCGATGATAAGGCGTGTCCGTGGTCGCCGGATCTCTGGAATAGACTTTAGCGAACCACCGCTTTGACGTTTGAGTGGTGACGAGCGACGCGGTATCGTTGATGCATTAGCAGGTATGGTTATCCGAGATTCCATCGGAGGCGCTCTAGATTTTCTCATTCCACTGTCCGTATTGCTTCTTTGAAGTACAGGCCGCGCGATTTCAGCCGAGCCAGAGGATGAGTTCGTATTACTGCGTGAATGCTGACTCCTCGCTATTTTTGCCATTTCCCTTTCAGCTTGCGCGTCCCGCAATTGCGTCTCATACGGCTGCCTCGAGCTGATGTCGATGTTGGATGGTTGGGGCATGGCGCCAAAGGAAGCAGTCATATCGGGATGAGAGAAACTGAACAACATGTTGGGATCTACACCAGTCGTTGTTGATGCGAATGAGCCATGCCTTGATATCTGCCTCTGATCCATGTGGCAATTTGAGAAAGTCATGGGGCCAGGTGAAGCTTGGAAGCTCTGGAAACCCGGCGTCTGCATCATGTTGGTTGCAGACGGATGTATGCCCTGCCAGTTCATATCCTGCCCCATCCTCTGCGGTGTAGCAGCGAATGCGCCTACACCCATATGTCCATCAAGATCCATCTGCATATCGTCATTGTTCGGGTCCCAGAACAAGCGCGACTGAGGCATGGGTGGCGCTGACATGGGCCCGTGGCCAGGAAACTGCATCATATCTGGTGTATATTGCAAGTTGCCAAAGCCGAAGGGGGTCTGGTCGAAGAGAGCCTCGGACGGCGGCATCTGGTTGGGGGTCCTGTGTATGACGGTAGCCGGTGTGGCTACGCCGTTCCCGGCACTCTGTTGTGCATTTCTCCTAGACGAGGCATCCCTTGTTGGGGGCGGTGTCTGCATGTGGGAAAAGTCCATGGTGGCGGGGCGGGATCCCCCAAGATGAGCCTGTGATGGGATCACCCCAGCTTTCCTCAGCTGATTGGGGTCCGGCGATGACGACAGTCTGCGGGAAACGTCGACGGGCGGCAGAGGCAGATTCTGAGGAGCGAAGTGGTTGACATGGAACTCGGGATCTTCGGGAGAGCGAACGGGTTGGCTATACGAGCTCAAGGGCCGGTCTAAGGGCGTCGACAGTGCGAAGGCGGGCGTCTGGACAGGGGTGTGCTGCCCATTTAGCAGCGGGGTCGCCCAAGCGTCGAGGAAATGCGAGTGAGGAAATGTCTCAGTCCGGGGCGTCTTGAGGCTGCCGTCCGGGAACGTCAGCGACTTGGGTGTGGAGGATGGACTTGGGAGATGCCAGTCGGTCGATCTAGCACGCGACCCACGTTAGCCTTGGGCACATGCAGGTGCGAACCGGAAGATGGAAAGAAAAGAAAAAACAAAACAAAACGTGCAAGCGGACAAAAAAGGAGTGGATGGGACGTCTAGAGAAAGGGTTTCTTTAGTAGGGAGTTGGCGAGTTACTGGAATGCAGTATTGGGGCGAGCTTAGGGCCGGTTGGCATCGAGCTTCACATGGCAACCGTGCGGTGCTGCCTGCCCCTCTGCCTAACCCAAACCCCCATTGGGACTTGGTTGTGTCAGAGCCGACATTTAAACCAGGCAGGGAAAGCATAGACAGGCGCTGGTATTCAACATGAAGCTTGTTGCACCGGCCCGACAGCACCAAGTGTTGTCCCCAAAGAGTGCCATAGAGGGCATGCACAAGAGCGGGAATCGGGCAAAAAGGGAACCGTACCCATATATGTGCTGATCCAGACTCATAGCAACCCCAGTGACACAGTCCTCCTGCCCTTCAGGTCATGCAGCGGGCAATATAAAAAGTCGTCGTCGTCGGCGGGTTCGTCGTGGGTAGGCGGGCAGCGGGCGGTGGGTGATGAGAAAACCGCGTCGGTTCTGGCTGAGATTTGGTGCAGTCTGACGGTGCAGCCTGACGCTGATGGACTTGGGACAGTGTCGAAGCTGTGATACCTAGTGGGTAGTACGCTGGTTTGCAGCAAAGTCAGGGGATATGCCCGCGTCTGTGAGACGTCGACGATGCAGGTACCGAGAGAAGAGAGGGGCGTCACGGGGAGCGATGGGCCTTGAGGCTTCAGCACAGTTGCTCTGCCGTTGTGAATGACGGTGAAAGGTTTCTTCACGTACTAGGCAGCGCAGTGGGGCCGTGATCTGAAGCTGCAAATGCAAAAGGTTGTAGTTCGGCAAAGATGAATAATTGAAAGCACCGATCGTGACCCGCAGCAGCAGTAGCAGCAGCAGCAGCAGCAGCAAGCAACAGCACACGCACGCAGTAACGGGCGCTGGCAAGGTGCTTCTTCTCTCTTGAGGCCTAGCAGTCGTCTAGCAGCTCAGGTACCGAGCCGCATGGCCCGTTCATGGCGATATAGCGAGGCTGTCATTATTGGGTGGTGACGGCAGGGAGGAGGCATGGAAGATGATGGCCTGCGTCGACGTCGACGCCGGCCAGGCAAAGCTTCACCCAGTCGACTCTGCACCTAGCAGCGAATAAGGTGATAGGCTCCGCTAGGAGTACATAACGATGAGCTAAGTCGCGAACGGACACGGAACGACTGCACCATGGCTTGGGATGCGCAGTGCCCGTAACAATGAGATGGGTAGACATGACAGGTCGACACTGGTGTCTTGTCTAGAAGCCGACGCTAGCGACACTTTCCATGCCCGCCCACCCACTCACACGCCGAGCCCAAGTCCGACCACGCATCCTCTGCGCCGCCCCAGTGAGCAAGCGAACAATATACCAGCATCAATCATGCACTCCTTGATCCTTCTTTCACAAATGAGGCGTCCACTACGGAGAATAAGCAACCAGCAAAAAAGCTACTCGCCGTTGCTGCTTGCCAGCTGGCAGCCCTCGCCCGTCAGCACCGACAGCGGACAAGGCCGAGTAATCTAGCCGTCATTATGCAAATCCCATGAACCTGGAATCCCTTTCGCTCCCGGCAAATCACCACCCGGCCACATCTGGCCCACGTCGTTTGCGGAGAAAAGAGTAACGCCTATACGATCGCACTTTCCGTATTGAACCAAGTATCTGCCTAGGTTTTTTCTCTCGGCCCCTGGGCTGGAAGCGGGAGAAGTCTCATGCATGTGCGGGAGCATCATCGACGTCTGGGCTTTTCCTCCATATTACCATCTGTCAATGCGCTTTTCGAGGAAATCATCCTGCCGTCATGCGTCACAGGTTGCGGATCAAAAATGCAGTCTTTAGTTGAGGGCTCGATCGACGGCGTAGAGGTGTGGGTTCAGTGGGACACATTCCAACATCCCTGGCTTCACATGTTAACTGGAGCTTCGCACGAGAGCTCGGTACCAGTCCACCCTAGCGCCAGGCGAATCATGCAAGGTACCATCACGCTCAGTTCTTGTGTGTGTTGGACGTGGCTGTGATGCGAATTATCGACACTACTGTATAGTGGCAGATCTGCCTTGAAAAAGGTTTGCAGCGAGGGCCTTTCGATGCATTAGCACCAGGCACAACGACTCGAACGGTGTGGAGGTACTCACGCCTGCTTTCGCTGAGTGTGATGGGAAAGCGACTTCATTGGCTCCCTGTATCGTGCATCGTGCGTGTGCTGTTGAGCATTGGCCGTCTCAGACTTCCCGCCCTAGGCCCCGGATAACCGAAACGAACGCTTGTCGGAACTAGACGTACGTCATAAGAAGTGGATTTTGAGTTGTAGCTGCTATATATATATAGATGTATGTCATCGCCGCTTCCGTGTGCTTGCGTAAGCCCCTCTCATCAACATTACTTCGTGTCCTGCAGATACAAACGGCTGAAAGTATACCAAAAGAAAACATGATCGGCACTCAAGACGGTATGGAAAAGAAAGCAAAGGCCCGCATGATAAGTGATATATACACCGAAGAAGATGTGAAGGAAACGCCATGCCGCGGCGACCCATCACGGAGAATATCTCCTTGTGTAAGGCTCGCGTTGGTAGGATATATCTGACATCATAGACACGGTGTCGTCGTCTCGCTCAAGTGCAGGCCCTGACATCTCAGAAACTGTGTCGTCGTCTGGATCGTCAAAGGGTGAACGTTCTATTGTGTGCGGGGTCGCGGGAACTCGGAGGCTGCTATGTCGCGAGTTTGTCGTGAAGCTTGGTGGAGCTGAGCTGTGTGGTCGATACGGCGGAGGTGGCTCTGTGATGCTGCTGTTGTCCGAGAACGGGTTCCCTAACCCTCGAGTGTTTGAATTGATAGAGACCATGTCCGAAGTGTCCATGCCAGTAAGGTAGGCACCGTTCGAAGATGGCCCAATGGGCCCCAATATGATGGGCTGGAACTCACTTGAAGTCGAAGTTGGTGGAAGACGATTTGGCGGTGCGATGTAGGCTGGTGAAACTGATACCGTTGGTGGTGATGGCGCCAATGGTGCATTGTAGGGTTGTACCAGGGCCTGGTGTGTTTGCATCTTCATCTCCTCGGCGACAGTGCCTACAGCAGCTTCCGCCCTGCGCTTTCTACGCCTGCGCAGGCATACGACAGTAACAATTCCAATGATCACAAGCAAGACGACAGGAACGACAGCGGCAGCCGCGTACAAGGGTGCGTTGTTGGTATGCTTCTTCGACCATTCAGGTCTACCTGCATGCGGACCGATTGGAGATGAGGATGCTATGTCTGTGTCTGTCGCCAGAGGTGAATCGGTTACCGCGGACGAGGTAGTCTTCTGGGCCTCAGCATACGGTGTTGTCGTAGTAGGAGTGGTTGATGCAGAGATTTGCCGACTGTGTGTCGTCGGAGGAGGCCTACTCGTATTTGGATGAGGACGACCAGTTGGTAGTCCAACAGGCCGTGTGCTGGGTGGCCCCGTCTGCGTATTATCGTCGTTGCTGTCATCGTCGTAGGAGGATTGCGTCGGAGGTGCCATGAACGTTAGTTCGGCGGAGTCTGTTGGTCTGTCGGGGTCTTCTGGATATGAAGGCGCGGTCGTCACAATTATCACATCAAAGTCTTCGGTTGCTGTGGGAATCCAGGACGGAGGATCCCAATCGTCTTTTCTCCAGGCATATCCCTCAGTGGCCATTGTGGCTTAGGCGATCCGCTGACGGGAGCTGCTTGCTGCGGATAGATAGACCGCAGTCGTGTGGCAGGTATCGACGCCAGTCAGACTGCAGTGATGCGACGCGATTCCTGATCACTCGATACGCCCGAGGGAGGAGCTGGAATATGGCGGTGATTCTCCAGCTCCTAGCCAGTGGGAGGAGATGCGGGGCCGAGGGTTTTTTTAGGGCTGACCTTGGTACTCCAATCGATGACGCGAGACAACACAAGAAACGCGACGGAAGTTCGCTTCTGCCCCAGCCTTTTGAGATTTGGGAAACGAATCGTGCGCAATTGACTTGAGAGACGGAGGATAGAGCAGAGAATGGAGACGTAAACCAAGTCGGAACGTTGCCACCTAGACTGCCGCGAGCTGAGGAGGCGCGAGCATGTTACTGTTATCTGGCGACATATGTGCTGCAGGCTGTCAAGCCAACAAGTCCCAAGTCCGATGTGCCGGCTGTTAATAGTCGGCCTGGTTGGCTGAATGCTAGGATGGCGGTGCAAGCAGCGGCCTCAGCCTGGATGCGTATGAGACGAACAACCCCACTTGCTCGGGTTGGGGTATTTTTAGGCTAGGCCGGCTGCCCTAGCCGTCGATCTAACAAAGCTTAGTATAGGAAAGCGTTGTTTTCGGATTGGGCAGTATGCTGGTGTATGCGTTCATATATCGCCCCAGTACGCCTTTCGTTCGTTGCCTTATGAGCCTGCTTCCAAGGTCGTTGCAGCCGAACGGGAAGATTCATTGTCGACATGACGACGGGGTGGAAGTACCAGCCATGTGCCTCCACACCGTCTGACTTACGGCACGAGGGGGTACGCTGATCTTTGCTGGAGGGGACAGACAATAGCCGTATTTTTCGTCTTGGTAGTTGCAAGCATATCCCGATGGGGAAAAGGACGATATGATGATAGGCTGGTGGGGCTGCAGCTAGTTGCAGGTGAAACGCGGAGGTATGCTATACAGTGGGCACAGCTCTGTACCACTACGGAATGTTTTTCATGTCCGGCGGCCGTTTCTTCGTGCTAATCCATGCCTGCGACTGGCGGGGTAATACCCGTTGTCACCAACCTCAACTCGCCCCGGCGCCTTTAGAGTTCAGATGGAAGCATTCAAGATGCCGAAAACTCGCCCAAGGCTCGAGTACATGTATAGAGTTCGTCTGCTACGTGTCATCGGGTTGCATTAGTCAATCCGGAGCTCCGGCGATATGACAGTTGCTAGAGCAGCGCTTGGCCTGATGATCTCATCGGCCCGCACGCGTCGGTTCCGCTATGCGCGTCCATCTTCACCACGCTTAACTCGAGATATTCTCCGCGACTATGGACAAATTTAAGAGCGTGGCTAAAGGCGGCTGGCATCCCGAGAAGAGTCGCACCAACAGTGGGAGTAGTGGTGGCGGACAGAGCGATTCCAAGCTTGGACAAGTGGTATGCAGACTCGACTTCCCCCTTCCAGCTTGCATTCTAACCTGCTACTAAATAGAAAGGCTGGGTTGGCAAAGTTCAGGGTAAGGATGTCCATGCAGAAGCTGCCCGCGAGCATCAGTCAGCGCCGCTGTCGACGCTGAAAGACCCGTACTCGTTCGCTCCACCGCCCAAGCGACTCGATTACAATGGCGGTTCTTCAGCAGCTGGGGGTGCTGGCTCTTCCACAGGATTGGCTTCTGCGCCTGCTGGAGGGGCGAAGCAGAGGATGCAAGAAAGAGAGGAGACACGGAGGAGGGAAGTGGAGGAAGCGAACAGACCGCCTCCAGGGCCATACAGACCGGACACCACTGGGCTAAGCACTGCACATCTACCCAAACCTCCAGCATTCCGACCGGGTTCTGCTTCGCCAGCTCCTCCAGCGCCCGCTTCCAGGCCGAAGCCCAGCCTACCCCCTCGATTGCCCCCGCGTCAGAATGAATACCCCGACGAGTTCTCTCCGCCTCCCCCACCGACCTACAACGAGGCTACACAGCAAGGCACGCCGGCGCAAGGGGTAATGAACCAGGCAGCCCTGGGTCGTCTTGGACAGGCTGGTGTCTCAGTCACAGGACTGGGTATCGGACGAACGGCCTCTCCTCCAGTGCCGCCTCGCGCGAACCCGTCACCACCAGTTCCGCCCAGACAAAACTCGCGCACGAGCATGAAAACTCCGCCGCCCGTTCCAGCCAGTCGTGGCTCGCAGATGAATGAGCTCCAGAACCGGTTTGCGAGCATGTCTGGGCCAAAGTCGCCAGCAGAGGCGCCCGCGACAGGCACATCATGGGCAGACAAGCAAGCAGCGCTTCGTACCGCTAGCAGTCTGCGTGAGGACCCGTCCAAGGTCTCTGCCTCGGACTTGAAGGGAGCAGCATCGACAGCCAACAACTTCCAGCAGCGCCATGGAGACCAGGTCGCATCTGGGTGGAAGTCGGCCAATTCACTCAACCAAAAGTATGGCATCACAGGAAGAATGAACAACTTTGCGTCGTCGAGCGCATCACCTCCGCCAGTGCCAGCGCCAGCACAATCGCCAGCACCGGGTAGCCAGGGAGGGCTAGGCAAGAAGGCGCCGCCTCCACCACCACCGAAGAAGAAGAAGGAACTCAGCGACGGCTCTGGCGAGCCACCGCCGATTCCATTGAGCAGCAAGCCAAAGTTCTAAAGTCGTGTTATCAAGATATATCTGCTTAGACGCGCATGTAATCCATATCATATACCCTGTTCCAATCGTGTTTTCCCCGCATGTGGCTGCTCCCAAGTCACCTTCCCAGTTACGGCTGGACCCTCAACATGTTCGCATTTCGTAGCACCCCTGCCAAAAATTTCCTGCGTCTTCGGCGCTTTTCCTTCTGCCAGCATTTTCGCAATACCGCCTCTTTGTGCGTAATGGAATTATGTGTAAAGCGCAAAACCCAATGGCGTTAGTCTTGCGAGGCTCACTCTCACTTGGATAATATCCAAGAAAGCAACGCTGTTTTGCAGCGGGCTAGATGGGGGTCTCGCTGTCCAGTGGGAGAGGACTGTGGCTTGCCTCGGCACGTCATGACCATGTTATTCGCCCAAAAATGTTGCGCAGCCGCTAAAATCCTCATCAGAACCAAGAAGGCCTGTCGCAGTCCTTTGCCTGCTCTTTCTAGCTTCCGGTCCGATGCACCTTTACTAGATACGTGGTCGCTCCGAGCATATCTGTGCACTCTGCCCTCGATATATCTTGTGTGCGCCGCCCCGGGTTCGTGCGCCGAAGCCGTCAATTGCTGCAAGGCACCAACGCATCGCGTGTCGATTACTACACCAACACCACCAACTAATCGCCCGAGACTTGGGCCGACGATAGCTACCTGAGCCTCGCCCTGTTGAGAGCTGCTTGCTACGACGCCCGCTAGCGTAACGGCTCGGCATTGACCTCACCGAGCCACAGAAACTTTCCCTGCCGTCTCCGGAACCTTTCTCTACCAACAATCTCACTCGCACACACACAGAAAGCCACCATGTCCGGCGCAGGTCCCTCTCTCCATCCCGGAGACTGGCCATCAAGGGCTGTCCTCCAATTCCCTCCCGATGTCGCGCCCTTGCCCATCCCACCTCCGTGGACCGGCGAGTCGACGTTTGCGAACCCATTCCCCATTCCTGAGGACATCTACCAGGGCGCACTGTCCTACAAGGTCCCGCTGACCATCGCCTCAATCTACTTCGTCACCGTCACCTACGTCAACTGGTACAACCGCCAGCATGGAAACAAGCCGTGGAGGATCGCAAAGACGCGCCCATTCTACGCCTTTGTCATCTTCCACAATGTCTTCCTGGCCGTCTACTCGGCCATTACCTGCGTGGCCATGATCCGCTGCCTGAAGCACTCCTTCCCCCACTACAGCGAGCCCAATGCTGTTGTCGGCACCATCGACGCTCTCTGCAAGATCCACGGTCCTCGCGGACTGGGCGACGCTGTCACGTACAGCAACGCCAACGATACCTGGAGCAGCTTGAACTCAAACGTCGCCGTGGGAGCCAATGGTCTCCCAGACACGTCTGATGTTGGCAGGATCTGGAACGAGGGCCTGGCTTTCTGGGGCTGGTGGTTCTACCTCTCCAAGTTCTACGAGGTTCTCGACACGGCCATTATTCTCGCAAAGGGCAAGCGAAGCACCACTCTCCAGAAGTACCACCACGCCGGTGCTATGCTGTCCATGTGGGCTGGCATGCGCTTCATGTCTCCGCCCATCTGGATGTTTGCTCTGGTCAACTCTGGCATCCACGCCATGATGGTAAGCTCTTAAAATTTCCCCAATTGGTGCCTACTAATCATTTTCAGTACACCTACTACACCGTCTCCGCCCTCGGCTACCGCGTCCCCAACATCGTCAAGCGAACTCTCACCACTCTCCAAATCACCCAGTTCCTCGTCGGCTCCGCCTTTGCCGCCATCCACCTCTTCATCTCCTACACCGTTCCCGTCTCGGTTGCATACAAGGTCGCTGAGAAGGTTGCACAGAAGGTCGCGCCTGAGGTCTCGTCTACTGTCTCGTCCGCAGTTTCCTCGGCTACCGAGTCTGTTGCCGAAGCTCTGCCCACGGCAACTGGTGCGGCTGTAGCCTTCCTCAGGAAGCTCATTTACCGTGCAGCTGGCGATGAGGGTCTTGCTGAGAACATTCCCGTTCCTGGCCAACCTATCCCCGTCCGCCAACAGCAGCAGCAGGTAGTTGCCGCAGAGCCTGTCCCTCAGCACAATGCTGTACACGACTTCTTCCACCCTCAGGAGACTGTTGAGAAGATCTTCTACCGCACTGAGTATCAGACTGTTCCTTGCGTCGACACATCCGGCCAGGCTTTCGCCATCTACGTGAACCTGATCTACCTTGCACCTCTTACCATCCTGTTCATGCGCTTCTTCTTCAAGTCCTACCTCCGCCGCTCGTCGCCCAACACAAAGCGCGACTTCAAGCCCCGTACCATCTCCGACGCAGCTGGCGACGCTAGCCGCAAAGTAGAGCGCGAACTCGATTCCCTCGACAAATCAGCCGAAGATGCCATCTCCTCAGGCGTAAACAGGGCTAGGGATGCTGTTCGCGGAAGGAAGCCAGCCAATGGCCATATCAAAGACCAAAGGCAGGGTAGCATGAGCCCGGCCAACCAGAAGTTCTTGGAGAATGTCAACCGCAGAGTCAGCCAAAAGCTCCAGGAGCTTGACGAGGGCGCTGAGGCTACTAGCCAAAAGGCGAAACAGATCGCCAAGGAGCTAGTCGGCAAAGCTGAGAACGCTGGCGACAAGCTCGAGCATGCGTACGAAGACAACGAGGAGGACATTGCCGAGAAGGCCAAGGAAAACATGAGCGGCAAATCCTCAAGCAACAAGAAGGGAAAGCAACAAAACCAAACGGATGAAGCCGTCGCAAAGCCAGAGGACGAGCCCGAACCCAAAGACATCAACAACACGCTGGGCAAGGGTGACGGTTTGTTCTAAAAAAAATGAAGCTTTATCGCATGCTACCATTCATCCACACAAAGGGTACCAAGGTACTTTACCAAAGGGGGAACTGAGAGCGAAGTTCAAACATGACCGCAGCAGCAGCACCAAGCAGCGGGAGAGGAGCACCAAGTTCGGTTAACCCTGCCTGCCCGTATAATTAGGGTTTGACGCTACAACTTCTTAGGCGCTGTATTAGACTTTTTGAGATATCCCCCCAACCCAACCCAACCCCCCAACCCCACCCCGGACTTTTTTGTCTAAGCCCCAAATGAAAAACAATATGCTAGCTAGGAAGAGAAAAAGGGAGATGAACAGGCTCAGGGCTCAGGGCTCGGGGCAAACAACACTACTTGTACACAAAAGTTTCGGCAGATCGGCGGGGTTATCGATATATCATTTTTTCTTACTGGCTCAATAGGGTAGGTAGGGTAGGACAAGGGATGGGATTTTTGGTTTGGGAATAGTGTTGGATGGGTGGATGGATGGATGAATGGCGCAAGAATTGTTTCTAGTTCGTTCATCTTAATTCTTCGAACTATTGCCCCAAGTTCCCGCCTATAGTGACAAGTGATGATCTTAATCTGTTTTTTTTTGGTGATGTTGCAACCCGGTTGATTGTGGTTTTACCGTAGTCAAGACAAAGATGAGGATAACCTTGGAAAGTGAAGCGGCAACGTCAGCGTCAACGTCAGTGTCAACATCAACGTATCCCACCATCCATATCCCAAGCACTCCTACTCCTACTACCCCCACCCCCACCAGCACCAGCACCAGCACCAACACCAATCCCCCCACCCAACTCTAACCTCTCCTCCCTAACCCTCCGCTCCCTCTTCTCCCTCGTCACCCCATCCATCCCACTCCCCTCCCCCGCCCCACCAACCACAGCCCTAACCCCCCGTTCCAGCCTCCGCTGCACCCCTGCACTTTCCCCCCCTCCTCCTCCTCCACCGCCACCTCCAGCACCGCCTCCATCCTCGTCGTTGCGCGCGAAGATCTGGAGGCCGCGTAGATGTGTATCCTTGCCGTTTTGATGGTTCTCCAGGATCTTGATCTGGACTAGATGCGCGCGCAGGACGGGCATCTTGGGGATGCGTGGCCGCGGCGCGGGGCGCGTGTGTGGCTGTGGTGCTTGCGGGGAGAGGGATGTGAAGGGTGCGCGGGGGTAGGGGCGGGGGAGGGTGGGCGTTGAGGTGTGGTTTAGGGCTGGGGTTGAGAAGGTGTTTTGGGGGGTTTGATGGGTGTTGCGGAGGTCGTGTGTGTGCTGCGTGTGGTGATGGGTTGTGTCGAAGGATGAGGATGGGGGGAGGGGTGTATGCAACTGTTGTTGCTGTTGCAGTTGCAGTTGCTGTTGTTGGGTTTGGACTGGGGTGTGGAAATCTGCGTCTGGCAAGGGGTGGGGAGCGGCGTTTTCGGAATCAGAAGATGCGTCGTTGGGTCTGGCAACGCCTCCATTTGGTAGTGTAGATGGGTCGGTAATCATTCTTTGGGATGCGTCGTCTGCTCTGTTACCGTCTACTCCTTCGTCTTCATCGTCGTCGTCGTCGGAGCCATCGCTGTCAATATCCCCCACACCTGCAAAGTCGGCCCAGACCCAGCCCCGGGGACTCTCGAGTCTCATCTCGCCCCATTCTTGGAGATCGTTCATGCCGCTGCCGGCTAAGAAGATTATCCTAGTGGGCGTGTAGCTCTCATCTTGTTCGAAGTCTAGGTAGAGCCGCAGTCCTACTATCCGAACGAGTTTGAAGAAGTGGATGTTAAGGTAGTGTGGTTGAGGGCCATCAGATTGCCAGAAGAGATTGGTATTTGGGTGACGTAGCTGGGGAATCGAACAGCCTGGTTTGGAAGAAGATACAGTCCATGACGCTAGTGTACTGATTTCGCGGAGATATGGTGGCGGTGGATCAAGGTTGGGTAGTGGATTAGGTTGAGATGGGGAGGCAAGGGCCTCGTCGTCTTCTTCCAGGTCATCTTCTTCGCCTCCCTCGCCGTCGTCTTCAAGAGCTATGAGCTCTTCGCCTTCATCTTCATCTTCATCATCCATCTCCTGCTCTTCTTGGCGGTTGGCGAGATCGACATCGCTGTCGCTATCTTCTGCCTCGGAGGGTGGGGGTATATGGTGCGGTTGACCCCGGCGGCGAAGTGAAGGTGGCATGATTCTGATAGTAGTCTACGTCACCTTGCGAGATCGCCAGCCAGGTGGGATCCGGACTGATAATTGGGTACAGGGCTCGCGAATTGAAGGGTCGCGGTATCGTGTTTCCGAAAAAGCTACTCAAGTCTCGAATACGATCATGCCAAGGCGCTCATCGATCTTGCAAGATCGTGGCGCGGGACTCTGATGTCTCCGTGTGATTGGGGTGCAGGCGGGCGTTTGAGATCGTCGACAGCTGATGGTGAGGGTAAACAAAGACTGATCTCGCTTAAGCTCACCAAGTCGCTATGGTGGCCAGATCTCACAAGATCTTAATGCTACCAGTACATCTTTTAGCGGCGCAGTATGTTTTCTTTTTCGCGATGCGACTATATCTCGTTGGTGGGAATAGTAGGAAATGCCGTGGTTGAGTGACGGAAGACCTAGAGGCCTGTGCGTCGGGGAAATTGCTGCCAGGTACGCCGCCGCTCGTACCTGCAGCTCGCAGCTCTTCCCCCACACCCCCTACAGCCTACACGACCGCGGCAACGCCCAAGTTTCGCCGCTGCATGTATCCGTCGCGATGCATAGAGCGTGCACGAATGGAAACATCCGGAGGGCCACATGATGCCCAATATTGCCCAATACACGCTATTGCGCGGACTGGCTTCCCCTCTTCCGCCGCGGTCTGGTAGCGGATCACACCAAACGGGCCTTGGGCTCGCTTCAGTTGCGGCCAATCCGGCCAACGGGACTCTCCGACGCCCCTGGGCATACGATGGAGTGACTCTGACAATGGACGCCGACGACAGCCAGTCTAGCAACATTGAATGGTCGTCTAGGGCACCCCTGCACGAACTACATTGGACTACATAGGTAGTTCAACCAAACTCCTCAATACTGCATCATCTATCTTAAACCAGGTCCGTCCCCCAGGGTTCCCACAGCCCAGATCCTACTTTGCTTTTCACAGCACTCGATACACTCTTGAAGTACTACGTCATCTTTGTCTATCGTGCAATCTGTATTGCCGCTTTCGAGGCCCTGCATATCTCCCTTGTCACATCTGGAGCCCTCTGGTCGGCTTCGCATGATATGTAGCCTCGAAGCCACTCTATCGGCTAAAGGAGTCACCCTCCCGTTATCCGTCGTACTTTTCAGCGTTCCTTCTCCGACCTACTCCTATCGCTCCGCTCCACCACCTCGACATTCCGATACCTCACGTGATCTCTCGTAAACCATCGAAACCAACGTCAGTCCGACATGACTGCCCACAGCACTGACGATGTGGCGTCATCGAGCGTGCAACAGGAAAGGGTTACTATAGCTTTCCTGATTGTGTCATGGCTGTTCATACTGTTGAGGATATGGACTCGCACATTCGTCATTTCAAGCTTTGGCTGGGACGATAGCGCTATGATTCTTGCAGGAGTGAGTTTTTGCATTCGGCCTGATCATGATTATGGCTAACCTTCATAGATGGTCTTCACGGTCTACTGCGCGGCGACACTGTACGTCGCAGGGAACGGCGGAGGGACACATGTAACTGATATAGTGCAGCTGCAGGCTTTGACAAAGGTACTACTATCTCCTTGCATTCATTCGGAGCCCTCGTTAACAATTACAGTGGGTCGTTGTCAGCGAAGCCTGCTACATCATGGCTATGATGATCATCAAGATATCCCTTGCCATTTTTTTCGCTCGGATCGTAGTCAGGCAATGGCACCTCATCCTCATTTACGCAACTCTCTCCATCTGCATGCTCTCGTCCACTTCGGCCTTTTTCTACAGCATCTTCCGGTGTGGGACGGACTTGGACGAATATGCCATACAGCAACTGATTAACGATTGTGCACCTCGTCACCTCGACTTGTTCATTGCCTACCAGCAAGGTATGTTTTGTGTCCCTTTGTCCATGACATGTAAGCGCTGTAGCTAACTTTGTCTTGAAAGCTGCCTTCAGTACCGTTACGGACATCGTGTTCGTCGCTATGCCTATTTTGGTTCTCTGGAATGCCAACATGGACCGACGGACCAAAGTTTCGGTCGGTGCCATCTTGTGCATGGCCACGCTGTATGGACTCACAAACCCGACTGTTGGATCCTCGCTAACACTTCACAGTGGTACAGTCTGCTCCATCATACGATTCCGTTATATCGAAGGTCTCCTGGAAATCGACGACTTCTTTTGGAACGTCATCAACATCACCATGTGGAGTACTATTGAAGCTGGCGCATGCATTGTTGCCGGTTGCATAGCCACACTGAGACCGCTCTTGAAATGCGCCATGGTCAGAGCGCAAGAGTCGACTGCTCTTTCTGGCTACAGAGCACAGATATCGAGAACTCTAAGATCCAGCCAGCGCTCGCACGTCCGCTCGACCCGCGATATTGGACTTTCAGAAATCGACCCAAACTACTACAGCCCCAACAAAGGGCCGAGTCCCCAGCTCAAACAGCCACCGACTTATGTCGAATACATCGCACGCCCGGGTTCCGCCGTCGTTCCGCTCTCATCTGATATTGGCGACAAACGGGCTAGTACGGATTTCATCCTGGAGCGACCCGAACCGAAGTACAAAAAAGACATGTCATAATCGCGGGAGTTCGAAAAACGATGTTGGCGAGAAGCGGGGAGAGCGGCTGAGACAGGCGCGTCAGCCGTCTCCCCAGATCTCTGCAGGGTCGGGGTGAAGCTAAGTCAGCCACATACAGGGCTAGCGACGATCCGAGCACCTAGCTCCGTAGATCAGCATGGTCAGGCATTACCTCGCCGACCCTGTAGGAGAGCTGGGAGGTACAACAAGGCCTCCTGCCGTACACCATGTCGCTTCAGAGACATGTCGTCGGCCCTTGACGTCCATGAGCCACCTTCGTACAACATCACAAGGTCTCTGGTGACGTCGTGGAAGTATGCGAGGACGAACACGAGAAGCCACTGCACGACAGGACGCTACAGCAGGCTCGCTCCCTCCGCTTGGGACCGGACCCCAACTAGTCAAAGCATCTAGTGATGGATACAAACAAGGACGACAAAGAAACTACACGGGTCTTGGAAGCAAAGGAACTTACCAGCCTGGTTCCTGAAGCAGACAAATTGCGGGTTCATTGGAACATTCAAGTTGGCGAACGAAATGTCTATTCTTGCCCACGCAGACGCTATGCAGCATCACTTTCTCAGATGCATCTTGCCTCACTTCCCTTCCGGGCATGATCGCAACGGGCCAGTGCACTCAGACTTCCACATCTGGAATGTACACTGCTCGACACGGTCAATGCATCTAGACACTATCTGCAGCATGGGGTTGCCGCGACATGACGGTGATAGTCCACTGGAGTTGCACCTACACCTTTCAAGACCTTGGAGACTGCCTTTCCATCAGACTAGCAGCTTCTCGCCACTCACTCTACATCTCCTTTGCCTTCCTCTTCTCAATAACATAGTTAACGGCCTACCTATCTTAAATAATGAAATAAATTTAATAAACAATCACTATCACCATGCCTTGTCTTTTCTTGCATCCCATATGCAGAAGCAGATGATGATGAAAGGAACGCGACGCTAACCCACCCCGTTTCCAGTACCGAGACTGGGGCCTTGGGTATCAAGATCTTGGATAGATCTGGAGTCTAGACGCGAGAGACACACAGAGACAGAGAGACAGAGGGACGGGATCTCGACTGCAGATCAATCACGTGGTGGGGATCTCCGCCGTAGATCTGCCTTAGTGCGTCGAACGGCGCTGGGCAGCAATAAGCAGTAGCAGCAACAAGTAGCAGCAGCAACAGCAACGCCGCCCCAACTCTATGGGGCCTGGAACAAGATTCTTCGTACCCAAGGCCACTCACATGTTTCTGCTTGACGCTATGCTGCGGGGACGTTTTTTTTTCTGGAGTGTGGATGCACAGGGTATCGATGCATACGGTGCGGAGTAAGGATGTTGGGTAGACTTGCTTGCGAGACTAATCACTCGAACCCAGGGCCTTCGCTCAATAATGTGTGTAGGAAGAGTCCCGTCATGCCCCTGTTGAGCTGCGCGCAGATGCATGGTGGCACTATACCATTACACTCGTAATCTCGGTTCGCGAAGAAGTTTTTCCATCCTCCTTAGTACCATGTGTGAGATTGGATTGCCTTGCATCTTAGCGTCTTAAAACGATCCTCTTATCATTTGCTGGGAGACCTTGCGAGCTTCATTACCTTTTCCGATGAATTTTCTATAAGTCGCGTATGAATTTATTCGCGCTTCGTGGCAAGGTGGAGAAATTTTACTGGGGGAAGGTATCTATTGACAATTTTCATAGGCAATATATCATCTATCGCACTGAAGGTCGCCTTTCGACCTACCAAAAAATCAACGGAACATTGTACGGTAAGCAATTTGAGCTAGGTGATTGAGACAAAAGCTTAAATACTAGCTGGTGTCTTTGATCTTGAAATGCAGAACTGCGACAGTGAATCCTAGGATCATGAGTATAAACCTACATTGTCTCGACAAGTATACCATCATTCACAAATCGCCTTTAAGAATTAACATAGTAGGAAAGTAAGAACGTAAGCACTAAAGTGCAATTGCTATAGTGATATGTGTGATCGTGATTTTAAGAGCACTACACACAAGCAAAGAGACTTCTAAAGCCGTTGTACCAAGTTAAAAGAAAACCCAGAAAGGAATGTAGTTCACTTGTTCAATGGGCTAGGCTCAATGTTAGCACATTGGCGCTGCCTGCTATATGTACCCCATCGTTGGCGTCGCATATAATATGCTGTTAACTTCCTACTCGCAGTCCTCCGAGTCCTCTTCTGGAATTGTGCCGCCAAGGTTGACCGCTCCGTACATGTCGTGGGGTGGAAGGGTGTTTCGGTTTTGTAGTCCTTTGTTCGTGAACTTCTTCGAGTTCTTTACGCGTTCCATGCATTTGTAGAGCATCGCCAGTTCACCGCTAGGATCTTCATCCGACTTAGCAAAGGCCCTTAGCTCCCTTCCGGTGAAAGCCATGACCGACCCTAGGCCCCGATATGGGACCATCCTTGGGTGGTATAAGGATGTTGTGTACTTGTAGATTTGGAACACCAGAAGGAGCTCCAGGCCGCAGTCGTCGACGATGAAGCGGATGAAATCATTGAACGATCCGCGGTGGACGATAAGGCCGTCAAAGCACCTCAGCAATACAGTCACCTCGGCGCCTCTAGGTACCTTATTGAAGAACCCCTTGATATCGGTCACCATTACTGCTTGGCCTTCTTATCTTTGCGCCAACCAAGGTCGGCATTTGACTGTTGCTTATGGAATGTTGCCTCGAGAACATCCCAATCGATAGGTTGGGGCGCGTTCTGTCCAAGGCGATTTCCAAGGGCGAGACCCTCCTCCTTCCTTCTCTCGATATTTTCGGATTGATCGTGTTGGGTCTTTCTCCCATCGGATATCCTGGTGCGCGTGTTGACCCGGATTATGTTGCAGCAGCCAGGAGGTATACACCGTGCTGCGAGCCGTTTATCGCAGACATCGCAGTACCCTGAGGATATCCTGGGTACTGTGTCGTTTCCGCTTCTACCATTCAAAAGATGCCTGAAGATCTCTAGCCCACTCGGACCCATTTCGTCCGCCTAATGCTGCGAGCAATGAAACCGTTGGGCTTCGGTCTGTGTCCTTTGACAAGTCTTCTCTATGGTACCCCCAATCTTCGCGTTCGCGGTATAGTAATGGCCAGTTATGCTCGTAGTTGCTATGCTGCTGTATTGAGTGCATACACGGCACTTTAGACTGTATCGAATTGTTCCACGCTCTCTTGTTGCGGTAGCATATCTTCGCTGTGTTGATTGTTGTTTGCCTCAAACCTTTATCTTCCGGCTTGGACCTGCGCGTCGCATTTCCCTTTTTCGAGTCCTTGTCGCGCTTCTGTACGTTGACCAGGTTTTGTTTCTCCTTCTTCTTCTTCTTCTTCTTCTTCTTCTTCCTCTTCTTGTCCGACACTCCATTTCCCTGCGGCGCACCGTTTTGTGGCGACATACTTGTGTGCTGTGATAGATTGGAGGTAGCGAAGAGTCGTTCGGGTGCTGCGTGTAACGGCAGATGATGAGTTGCAGCAGATTAGGTGACTGTGGTCACTTCATAAAATAGGAACAACAGGTACTAGGTATGGTTGCCAAGTTGCGCTAGCGCGGTCGAGCCGTTTGCTTCCCTTTCGTCAATTGAACAACCCCAGCCTCAGCGATTAACATATCACTAATCTACTCTGCCAATTCGATACCAAAATCATATCTACTAGACGCGAATTTCTACTTCAAGGGCGACCACTGTCATGCCGGATGACATGCCCATACACACTGCTACGACTGGCAGAAAGCTGCGCGAGCCGGAGCGCTTATGAGATGCTTACCGCCGCTACGCACAAGGACATGCAGCCCAAGACCCTTAGGCCATACCCCCCTTCAACCTTGCGAACAACCCTTCAGAACCAAATGGAGAGGGCACTAGATCAAGGCAGCCTCAACATGCAAGTCCAACACTTTACAATGGAAGCTGAAGTGGCGAAGACCGTTGGAGACGCAAGAGATATGGCGGTGGAGAGGATATCTGGGGTTATGCGGTATCTGGACAACGTCGGATACAAAGGCGTTATCTGGATGAATCCCATAGAGCAGGTATATGATGTTAGCTCCAAATACCCATTTCGTAGCCAAGATACCATGGAGAAAGTACCTAGGTATTTGCCCAGCGTGGGTTTCGTGCCGCCCGCACAGCATTCACACAATGCCGGTACATAATGCCAAGCAACAACTAAGCTACGAAAGCTTACACAACTTCCCTGGTCTCGCAGAGATTTTTTGAACGGGGCGAATACGACGTTCGTGTAGGTTGTGTGCGTGAGACATTTGCTAATCGTGTATTCTTCCGGCTGCAACTGGGCTGCGCCGCATTAAGCGAAAGTTCGAACGAGTCCCAGCGGTTGAACAACATCCTCAGTCGTCGCCATGCCATGTGGAAATTTTGAAGATGTGAACACCACAATACCTTGTATTCTTCGCGCAGCATAATGGACGTAGAGAGGGACGACACGCGTAGCTGGGCAAAAAGGAGAAGCCAGTCGTGCACTTCAATGTGACAGCCTACAAAACAATGTAAAATGGTATCGTGACCCACAGTGTGTGCGTGCATTCATCACCACACTCTGCAAGATGGAGTCACCAGTTCAAGCTGCATGCACGTGACTAAAAAGATGTGGATCATCGAAGCAAAAAAAGCAAAAAAAGAAGACTTGTCAAAGGACACAGACCGAAGCCCAAGGGGCTCGAACCCTCAACCTTGGATTTCTGTTAGATACATGTCCAAGAGAAGTTGATGTGCGGTATTTACCTTTGGTGAACAGGCACAAGCCGAAAACCAACGCGCTACCATTGCGCCAAGGCTCCAGGTATTGGAGTATTGATGGAAGTACTTTAAAGTTTGTACAATATATTCTGACAAATAAACAGGAAAGCGTCACCTTTGCCGCTGTAGCCAGGGTGCGGAGGCTCTTTTGTTGGTTCTGAAGTGGGGGGCTGCGTTCGTTTTTCTCAAGTGGGGATCGCCAGGTGAGGGGTAGTTTTTCCAGCCCCTCACTTGCGCCTCCGCACCGTAGAGGTCTGACGGGGATACATCGGGCTCTCGTATGTTTACTCCGACAATCGCTCAAATGGCTCGTGAAATTGTGCGATTCAGTGTATCTGCATCAGACCGCACCGTGATAGTACACTGCCGAGCTACATCAATCACACCGCCAGGACGCTGACAGGTTTCAGTAAACACCCTAACTATCACCCATCACTTGATGCTTCACAGAGTAAAACAGTTATGAATACGATCAAACAATGATATTCTGACCAACACACCGTGACAAGAACGTGTCTTACACATTTCCCTACTACTTTACAATGGACGATAAAAGCATCCAAGATGCATACACTCATACGCCAAAAACTATGCTATCGCTAATCAACAAGCATTTTAAAAAAGCACGTCAGCCACAGCATTCTAATCAAGTAAGCCTGTTGAAAACGCTTAGTTTCGCGGCTTCTTCCACAACTCTTCAGCATCTAGCTGTGGTCGCGTAGAACTCACACCGTTGTCCGGCTGTGAAGCAGAGTACTCGATGCCACAAGATCCGCGGTCCAAGGCTAGCGTGTTCAAGTCCCAGTGCAACTGCTCTTCTGGATCCGTGGCCAAGCTTGCGCGAGTTCGGCCTGAAGGAGGGGGCGGCGCCTGATCGGCTATCGAGGTATTCGACGCCCTAAGCGAGAGCGATAGAGAGTCAAGCTCGGTAGCAAAATCTATTTCATCTTTGCTAGCCTCCATGGCGGAGCAAATATTGCTGGGTCGCGTCTTGGCCTTGAGCTCTATCTCGTAGACTCGCTGGTCGCGAGAAAATTCTGCTTCCAGTTGTCGATGCTCGGCGTACCATTGGGCGTACTGCTCTTGCGTCATCTGCTCCATGGGGGGATATAACGCATTATGTTGCGTTTGGCGTTCTTTCCAGATCTTGGCTGCCTCGGCTTGGATACACTCGTGACAGATGAAGGCAGCTTCTACGGTGTTACCGTAGGGCTCGACGCAGTTTGCACCGCAGTCTTCGACAAGATCTGTCCGGATGCGATGCGAACATAGAAGTTGGTGATAGAGACGACCTTGACACGGCGCAAATCGTTTTGCCCGTACGTTGTTGAATGTCGAGGCCGACGAGGAAGTTTGTGTCGAGGTAGCGAAGGGCGAGTTTGCACCATCGCTGTCTGTACCCGGCGTGGTAGTCCATCCCCATCTACACGACATGACGAGATTTGTATGGGACATTGTGTCGTTTGAGAATTTGGAGTTTGGTGCAGTCCGGAATGCGCTATTTGAAAAGTCCATGGTTGGGTTTGGTGTTCGAGCGGGAGTTTAGGGTTGATATGCGGGTGGCGTCAGCTGACGACGCGTAGTTGCCTTGAGGCTGTACAACTGAGCGAAGGGATGTAAGGATAAAAGTGGTTTGCGGCACTGAAAGGACAAGACACAGAGCGGTCAAAGTCTTGGTGAAATAATCGACGTGGTTCGAATGGTCTTGTGAAGGTGCATCGTGCGTGCACAGGGCACTTGGAGTCGTGTAACGCTAGCTATCGCAAAGAGTTTGGTCTGTTATCGTAGTGACTGTTTGCCAGCGAAAGGTGCATGTTACGAAGGAAGTGAGTCGATAGTGATATTCCTGCGTGAATCCGCAAACAAGAATCAGGAGATGATGTGCTGCTGGGATGAAAGGCCGCGGAGGGCGGGTGAAGGTTGATGACCGTCGCGACGCGCTGCACAAGGCTCGTGATGGCGCTAAGCCTTACGCGGACCGATGACGCTATGGAAGCTTCGAGTCCCGCCGCCAAGAGCCAGCCACTCTCAATTTTGTACGCGACAACATCATCACGCAAAGGAAGAAGCACGGCCGATAGAGATGTCCGTATGTCTTCATGATAGTCGTGTTTCACCATCCACGCGTCTCGTCATACAGCACAGAGATAGTCAGGAGGTGGCAAAAAGTAAAGCACACGGACCTGTCATTTGCGCATTTGAAGATACTCGTCGCATCCACAGATCTCATGTCTGTCTGCTACCCTACAAGCTCGTGCTATCGCATCCTTAGACCAAGAATCTGAATCCGCGGTCCTGTCCTGCACCGGGTACAGCGTTAATTGCGCCCTCGACGTGCTCGCCACGCGCGAGCTTCTTGTTGAGCCGTCCGAGAATGATGCGCATAATGACCGTCATGATGATCGCCAACGCAGCCGTTGCACAATCTACGCTCAACGGCACTGTCAAATCCGGCTGTCCTTCCTTGGGCTGCGGGTACATATAACTCGCGTAGATCGAACTCATGTTGCTGACCGCGTTGATGAAAGCCAACGCCGCCGCTCTCTTCGCTGGTGGACGAGGCAATGAATTCGAGATCCAGGCCAAAGCGACGACGTACCCTGTGTAGACACCAGGTACCATGAACATCATGGCGACATAGCGGGGCGCTGTAGAAGAAGTAGCGGCTGCGAGAATGAATGCCGCCACTCCAACGCAAAGGGGCAGCACAATGTGGAAGAAACGCTCGCCCGTGCGATCCGCGTGCCATGCATTGACGTAGGTTGTTATCACCGCGAGGACGTAAGGTGGTGCTGTGAGTAACAGCGTTTCGATATTGGGATATCCGAGGGTCTTCACAACGGTCGGGAAGAAGTTCGTAACGGATGCCGACGAGACGATGGAGAGGAGTAGGATCGTCAGAACCCAGGTCTTGATATCCAGCAAAGCGAGTTTGAGGCCATGGAAGAAGGTCTGTGACTCCGAGGACACCCAGTCATCCTCACCAATATCTTCTTCTAGGCGATAGGCTGCAAGCTGACGCTCTTCTTCCGTCAGCCAGGAGGTTGTGCGCGGAAAATTGGGAAGGATCCAGAATGCCGTCCCGGCGATGGCGACAGTAATGATACCCTATAGAGTTAGCGGTAGTTCGTCATACAATCAGACCCACATACCTCGAGAATGAACACCCAACGCCTAAAGAGATAGAAGTTAGTACATGTCTCGCATGCGTAGCATACAGCTTAGACTTACCAGGCCCTCAATCCTTGCGTCCCATCCATGTTACTTGTAATACCCGCAGTGATCAATCCTCCGAAAGCACCCGAGATCAAAGACCCAGAGTAGAGCACCGCTGTTCTGAAACCAAGTTCTTTTCTCGTATACCACGCACTGAGGTAGAACAAGCACCCTGGGAAATACGCTGCTTCGATAAATCCCAGGAAGAAGCGACACGCAACGAGTCCGGCGAAGTTCTGGCAAGCACCCGTTGCGCCGGAGATGATACCCCATATGATCATACAGGTGGGGAGATAGATGGCAGGTTTTCCGGTCTTGTTCAAAAATAGATTTGATGGGATTTGCATGAGGATGTATCCAACGAAGAGGATTGAGACAGTTGTCTGAGGGTGTTAGTAAAGACTGTAGTTGTCGGCGTAGGCGATGCTGTGGCGCATACCTGATATTGCACACTTGAGAGGTTCAACTCATCTTGAAGACCAGCTAGACGGACGGCGGCGATGTTATTTCTGTCGAGATAATCTGCCAAGATCAGCATTAGCCTCGTGCATCCCATTGTAGCACTGCACCGTTTAAACATACTCATGATATACATCAGAATGATCATGGGAAGCAATCGTGTATCGATCTTCCTCCTCAATGACTTCTCTGCTTTAGCTCGCACCTCTGCAGTCATAGCAGCGACCAGCGGCGGTGGCTCCAACTTCCTCCTCGTCTCATCGCCACCAGCACCCGCTTCAAGTGTCGTTGGCGCAACTTGGTCGTCCGAGATGCGCTCCACGGAAGCCTTGTGATCGTAATCCGTCGCATTCGCCATAATGTTTTCGAAAAGCGTGGGTGGCGCTCGCAGCTAGAATCCCTAGAAATTGATATATAAGGCGCGACGCCGCTAACTCAACGGTGAAGGTGAGAGCGCGAAGCAAAAAGACAACAGATAAGAGACACCAAGCAACACTGCGGGGCCCCAAGCTTCCACTTATACGAAGCTTGCCTGTACGTCAAGGCACAGGCGGCAGGGGTAGCTTCACGCCATGTACGTCGTTAATTGCCCGCGTTTGGGTAAAGAAGTGCACTCATTGTGTCCACCGAGGAGGGCATGTGCCGACAGCCGTAGAAGGATAACGGGCCGCCGTCGAGATCAGCGACCCAGCAGTGTGCAGCGCGAAACCACGATTGGCCACGACGACGGTGACGATGCAACAGTATCATGGGATGTGGACGCGGGATGTGCAAGATGGGTTAGTGGGTGTTCGGCTGGGGAAGATAATATGAGAATGCGGGGTGTTGATCAACCGAAGGCGTCATAGTTTGCGCTACGAAATCCGGGGTCTTGAGACGGGTAAATTCACGGCATCATGCAGGTGGGAACCGCATATCGGTTTGTCGCAACTCGCATTATCTAATCGTGTCCATGAGTCAATAAATCTAACTATCCTCCTCAACGGCCTTGCAAGCTCGTAGTCCGCCAGCGTTGATCTGACGCTTATAAATCTCTTTGCACACCTTCTCAAACGAGCGACCGCCTAGTAGAACATCCCACCAACAGTCAAACTCAGCCTTTGTATATTTCATGTTCATCATTGCCTGACCGTCGACGGTAAATTTCATCTTTTCCCGCTCCAGCGTATTGTACAGGCTGATACCATTTTCTTTGCCCATTTTTGTGTAGCGGACAATATACTCTTTGTACTCAGAGCTAAGGTACTTTTCGTGACACGTCGGACAGAAGAATGATGGCTCAGCCTTCGTGTTCATGGCAACACTTGCGCAGTTTGGCGCGCATTTTGAGGATGTGCTTGGATACAAGAAGGAAGCATGGACGATGTGCCCGCAGGTGAGCTCATGAACTGGGGTTCCAGCACAGGGCTGTAGTCGCTTTGTGATGAAGTTTGGAGACATTTTCTCGTATTGTTTGGTAATTGCGTATTGAAATTCGGTGCAAGAAGTTAGATGGGAGATTCCAATGAACTGCTTTCTTGAACATCATTCTTATACAGGTGAATCGCGCTGTGTAGACTGCACAGAGCTTTGCTCGTACAAAGGCATCGCAACACAATGCGCTTATGGAAAGAAATACTTTGCCAGGCTTCACAGTGTTTACAATGGTGGAGGATTCAGATCAAGCCCCTCAACGCTCAACTTGAAGCTGTCCATGCGTGAGTAGCTCCCCGCCGAATCGAAGTCAAGTCTGCCGCGTTCGCAGTCTTCAAAATCGACCTCCGTAACGAGTAGTTCGTCTTCGACCTCCCAGAGTGGCCCAGCAAGCACCTCCCCTAAGGGTGAGACGATCATTGAGCCTCCACGAGAGACGAACTCGTCACCATCTTCAGATGATGAAGGGAGCTGAGAGAAAGGCTGTTGCTTTACACTGGCGATCTCCTGGGTAGAGTCGATGGCCGATGAATCGCCATTCATAGCCGAGGCCTGGCCTTTAGGAAGCGGTAAGCAGATCTCATGACCCTCTTCCGTTTTCGTGATGGTACTTCGCCGTCTTGCAGCACCACTAGCCTGCTGTGATATCGATCTTCCGACACCACCTTGATCTCCATGGCTTTGCGGCTGCGCCTGCTCGGTCTTGTTCCCGCCCGATATCCATCCTGGAAGGTGCTTCTTCTTGACGCATTGATTCGCGCTCAGAATGAAGCAGCGCCCTTCGCACCCTACCGTCCGCATCAACGCCGCCCAAGTATCGCGCGCGTCCGCTGTCGGCGCAAACCAGAGATTGACGTTCTGGCTATACAGACTCTGTCTCAGCAACGGCATGTAGTTCTCCCAGCATATCGCCGAACCCATGCATAGCCTGACGCCCTTGATCTCCGTCGTGACGGCTCTCAATGTGCTCGCACTGCCCATGCCCCAGATCAGCCTTTCGCTGCCAGTCGGCATGACCTTGCGTCTCTTTCCCAACACCCCTCTCTTCGGATCCACAAACAGTGCTCCACAATATAACGTCCCTCCAGACTTCTCCACCAGGCCCGTCACTACAAACACACGCGTCTCTCTCGCTATCCTCTCCAGCTCTTCCCTTGTACCATCGCCCCTGTGTTTTTTCCCCTTTGGTAGTTCGAGCTTCCGGTCTACCCAATCGTCTCCAGCGCCACTCGGTGTATCGCCCAGATCGACAGCATCGTGGAAATAATGTAGGAACTGTTCGCGACCTTCGGGTGCGCGAGCGCCAACCGCAGCGCCAAAAGAACAAGTACGAGGATATCCGCCCAGGTATGCTTCGGGAAAAAGAAGCACATCGATGCCCTGTGAAGCGGCGCGTTTGGTGGTTGCTTCGAGGGCGGATAGCGTTTCCGAGGTGGTAGATAGGGTGCGGGCTTGCGCGGACGCGATTTTTAGTATTTGCGGCATCGTAATCGTAAATCAAGGCAGAACGCGATATATGCAGTGAGAAAAATATTATCGATTAAGTACCTCATATATTAGAAATGGGAGAATATAAAAGTGACAGTCTCCGTCGCCAGCCGCTGTGACTAGTGGTAGCTCTGTAGCTACCCCGCTGCCGCATTCGCTGCCCCGCGCCTCGGAGGACCAGAATACGGCATCTGCGGCATCCTCAACACCGTCTCGTGCATTGACCAGTCGAGGATTAGTCAAGCAAGACGCGACTGATTTACCATGTCCATGCTGATGTCGTGGTATACAGGATGCGCATGAAAGAAAGTGAAACGGCTGTGGATGCAGTGGAGCCATCAAGCCGGCAAAGTTCCTCCAACTCCACCACGACGTCACAGTCTAGGGATAGCACTAGCAGGATAAGAATTTCTTCTTAACATGATATCGTTTCAATTGAAACATCGACTTTATACCAAACCCCCCAAAAAGCATAAACATATCACACCAACCTGTGCCAAATAAGCATACATCCAACATGGCATCCCCCACGGATCTCACAGCCCACCTCCAAAACCTCGTACCAAACACACATCCCCAACTCCGCGACTCCGTCATCCCAGAACTCCTCAAATCAGTCTACGCCATAGCAGGCCACCTGCGCACGTCGCCATCGGTAACCCAAGTCGGCACGGCCAACGCCTTTGGCGACGACCAACTAAACGTCGATGTGCTTGCCGAAGAAGCCATCAGAAAGACCATCAACGCCTGCCCCAGCATAGTGACCGCATCTAGCGAAGAGGACCCAATTGAGAAAACCTCAAAGCCCGTCAGCGGACAAAAAAATGACGAGACATACACACTCGCCTTTGACCCTCTCGACGGCTCTTCCATCATCGCCCCAAACTGGAGTGTAGGCAGCATCATCGGCGTGTGGACTGGGCCCAGCGCCCTCAACTCCGCACCTTCGACGCAGCAAATCGCCTCGATACTCGGTGTCCTGGGTCCGCGCACCACGGCCATCGTAGCCATCCGCCTACCGGACACACCAGGCACCTGTTTCGAAGTCGGCTACTCGGACACCGGAGTCATGCAAGTGATCCGCACCAACGTCCAACTTACCCCACCGGAAAGTGTCAAGACGCGGTACTTTGCGCCCGCCAACATGCGCGCCGCAGCTGAGGAGGAAAAATACATGAACCTCATCGCGCACTTTGTCAGGGAAAAGTACACGTTGAGGTATAGCGGCGGTCTTGTACCCGATGTCGTCCACGCACTGGTAAAGGGTCATGGCATCTATGTGTCACCTGTTACAACGAAGAGCAAGGCTAAGCTAAGGCGCCTATACGAATTAGCGCCCATTGCGCTGATCTTGGAATGTGCGGGCGGTGCGGCGCTGGACTCGGCGACGGGAGAGCGCGTGCTAGAGAGGAATGTAAAGGATACGGATGAGAGGGGCGGTTTGATATGCGGGAATAAGGACGAGGTTGAAGCTGTCAGGAAAGCATTGTTGGAACAGACGGTAGTACAATAATTGTAAGCGTGGGGGGAAGTACACGTGGAAATATACACGCTATTGAAGCATGTCCCGAATGAGTGTTTTGTGTCCGGGGCTAATGGTAGATCTTGCCTTGCCCAGCTTTTTTGTTCATATGAGTGACATTTCGGCCGTGGATTAGGATCGCGGTATCTTCCACCTGGTCGAGCGTTTGGCGACAGGTCTTGTCCCCGCATTAGCCCCCAGATCATCACTGCGATGCTCGTCGCAATATGTATGATCGTCGCTGCTATTCTCTCTTGCCGGATTGACACTCCCGCTGTAGGTACTGACGTGCTGATCAGTCAGAAAACTCCCGGGTCGATCTTCCCGCTTGATCTTCCCTCACCTTGTAATCGGTCCTATCTCGCCATGATTAGCCGTAGTATTGGGAGTCGAATGCACGGTGTATACGGTGAGTACAGACGTTCTTGGTCTTTGAATTATGTTGTTATTGTGTTGATTCTAATGATGTAGAAAGGAAATGTGTGACTCGAGCGCAGAGAGGTCTGAGTCTGGGTATATATGCTCATTCTGAAGCAAAATTCGAAAAACTTCCGCCCGCCAGTGTAATGCTCGCGTAATCGTTTAGTCTGGCTCTTTCCATTGCAAATCGGAGCATTTGGATGTGCAATGGACAACGCGTACAATCTATACACGTACGCTGCCGAGAAGAAAACGATAGGAAATGTAATGGTATAATGCTCGGAAGTCGTGAAATGTTGTACAGGCTGTCTCGAAAGGAAGCGGGCGCGGATGGTTGCAGGCTTAGAAGGGGCGCCCGGCTTCAATGTCGTCAAGGTTCTGGCTTGCTGACGTTCCCCTACTACCCGGCCTGAAAGCAGCGCAGACAGTCCTGCAGCCTTCCGCCCAATCGACCCTCTCTCGCCATCCCTGGTGTGATGGGGGTACTGTAGTCAGGTTCCTTGTGCTTGCATAGCTCTTTTGACTGCAGTCATCCCTCTCTTCGACTTTGACGTCCAATTTCCGATTTATCTGAATACCCTCTAGAGGAACGTCGTGTAAGGTATCCCCACCCATCTGTGACTGCTGTGCCGACGATTGTGACTTCTTCGAAAATACGGCATTCGATGGTGTTTTGGAGGAGAAGTTGGGCATTTTTCCGCGGCTGACGCCAGAATATCCAACGCGCGTGGTATACTGAGCGAAGTATCGGTTGAAGAAGACCTTGAGCGATGGTGCTGAAGCGCATATTACCGCTAGCTGGGCCTCAAGCGTGGTCCAAACCCAGCCATAGTATGCGATCCAGGTAATGTCGTATGTGACTATGTTACAATTGTCAGTTTCTCAGAGTGCACGACAGGTTTGGGCGGGAGGTCTTACAGTAGTACAACTTCGTCGCGTAGAACGTGCGCATTATGCCACAGACGCAAGTAATCAGTCCTACGCCGAATATGCCGCAAAGTCCAAACTTCTGACGCTTGCTGATCTGTAGGTTCCAGATCAATAGGATGGGCAAGAGGCAGATAACGAAGTCCTGTACAGAACTGATCGCTGCACATGCCACAATGAGTGCTCCTTCATTGCTGCACTTCAACTCGTTTTGTAATCGCCATGAGACATCGAAGAAGCGCCAGAATCCCTCGACCGGTGTGCACGTGAAGATGATCACGAAGGTGAATACGATTCCGTAGATGATGCAGAAGGCGATAGTGCCGTAAACCCCTAATATGCGGATGCAAGATTAGGATCTATCCTTCTGCAATGTGTAGTGGGCTTGACTTACAATAAACAAACTGATTGGTGAGGCGTCCAGTAATGCGGCGGTAGAAGCAGAGAATCGAGACCTTGATCAATGTCGTGGAGACCATGTAATTAAGTTCGATAGCCAACGCGAGCTAAGAAAGTCAGCAACTGCGAATGCCGAAATACTGCGTGATTGGTGTACCTCTCGTGTGGTAACCAAAGTCTCTCTGGTTTGATCCCAGACGTGCCATTGAAAGCCGTAGATTTTGATACCTTACTACGTTAGCGATTGTTATAGAGGCGTAGAATAAGTCTTACCAAGTAGAGTTGATACTGTCAGTCCGAACAGCGGCAGCATAGCGAGACTGATGAGGATGTCGTCCAGTCCCGTGTTCTTTGATATGGCGAACCGCGCCCACATTCGCGCAACGTAGACGAGGAACGTTATCCCCAGAAATATTATAAGAATGATTGGCGCCGCCCATCCTCTTTCTTCAGGGTCAACATAATTCGGTCGCGGCCAGCTGTAAATGACCTCTGGAGGGGGATGTAGTCCACCAGCGCGAGCGACGAGGCTTCCGGTATGTGTTTGGCTGTAACCGTCCATGCTAGGGTATGTGGTCGGCGGTGTAGGGCTGGCAAACGAGATCAGGAAAACAGCAAACAAGCATCCTCTTCAATTCTCCGACACCAAGGGCGGGAGCAACATTATACGCAAGTCAGAAAATGGCCCAAGGGCTAATGACTCTCTAGCGTGATGTGGGGTCCGTATCTGCCACACGTCTAGTTCAAACGCGAGTGGAGTGATCCTCGCCGGTTATGTTTCTTACCCTGCTAACCCAAAATGATCTGTATGTGAACCATTTTGGCCGACTGCGCCCATGCTTAGGTTACTTCCGGTCGCAGAATACTACACTTGCGGTGAGCGTCGGTGTCGTGCAGAGCCGAGTAATATGCTGTAAGTTCCGATATGCGTCGCACTGCATCTTTGTATAGCTAGGGCTGGCAAGATGCAAAAGTACAGAGCGTGCGCGTTCATGTAAGCCCCCGCTCCATGCTGCCTCGCTACTCATGTTGCATGTATCACAAACATGCCACGCTTGCAGAGGCGGGAGATCGTGGTGACACACGTGGCATGCGGAACAAGCGCTAGGTAGGTGTCGCCTAGCTGCAAGTGCTCAAAGATCTTCGACCCACCATTACGGGAAATATTCGGAGTGAGTGTATTGAACGTATTGCGCCTACACAGAGCAAGATTGCCGACCTCAAACAGCCACAATTCGAGGAGCTAGGACTTTTTCCATTCTTCGCGTGCCTGACGATCGGCAGCGGCTCCATTGTGCTGCCGTTTTCTCGGGAACTGTTATTGCGGACCCTGAAACACATTCAAACCCAGACGGCTGTTATCGTTCTCACTTCCTGCCCCTCAGCCTGTTGAGTTATGTGCCACGGACAGCAGGCATGTTGCACTGTCAGTATGCGGTATCCAGTGCTGACTGAATCAAAGCTCGACTGGCCCAGAACCCAACATTGAGGTCACAAAGACGGCCGATGATCATGTTGGGCGAGCCTCAATCATCGGGCGACTTCGCTGAAAGGGAACCAAGACTGACCGACATGCGTGGTATAGCCATGGGAGTTGTGCTATCGCATTCTCTGGTTTTTACCATAGCGTGTTGGATGGCGTTTGAGTCGCTATACACGACCTAGTCGCGAGTAAGCGTAGGATCAAGGCCAAGGCGACCGGAGGCTTCAGCATCCACGTTCTGCCTCAGGCACGCCCCACCAAGGGGCACGCTTCTGAAGATAGTCTATATCAGTCGCGCAGTATTTGTCGGGAGCTTTGGTGGCCATATGAATAGAGTTCCGCTTGTGGCGGGAGATACCATGTCAGAACTTTATTTGCGCGATCGGCAGCTGCGCGACCGGTGTTTTCGTCACGAGACGGGTCGCGCAATATCGGCTGCAGCACAGCAAAAGCTAAATCAATTGGTTCATGATTTTCGTGTGAAAAGGGCGGGCGGCCGGGCGGGCGTGGTGTTGAGGTTTCTTGCAGGGAACTGTCCTTCCGTGAACGTCGAACGGTAGTGACATCATTGGGCGACGCACGGATCTGATGGTCGATGTCTCTGATTGGCTCTGTCTTTGCATACTTTCTACGCAAACTCACCCTCCTATTATCTGCGAGCGAGTTCGTGCTGCCTCCTCTACGATTCGGCAATGATATGTGCCCGACGTAAAACTCGTAGCTAAGCTGTCCGACTCGGCGTCGGACTTCGCACACCGACTTCCCCTCTACCCCGGGATTCGGGAAGAAGTGCGTTGCGAAGACCCAATGGTTCTTCCCTGAACAGATGAAACACGCACTCGTGTCGCGCGTTCAACCGTTTTCATATTACCCGTGGTCGCAGGACGGACCGCCACAATGGCTTGAAGGTTCTCTGCTATCCCTGCACATCTCTTGGGCAAAAAGAAACCCTTTCTTTGTCTTTTTATAGTGCTGATATCTGGACTCCGAGGGATTTCATAGAGCGTCGGCTTCTCGTAGTTCGCCACCGAAAACTTAGAACAAAGTGAAAGCCTCCATTGCCTTTCGTACGGCCTCTGTCGCCTCGTTTTCAGGAGGAAGACTAACCCACGCGTCCAGCGGTTGACCAGGATTCTCATCCATCCCATCCTCCGCACCCACAGTCGCCTCTTGGTTGGTCTCGGCTCGCTCTCTTTTCCCTACGTGAGATTCTTCTGCACCTGGGTCACGGAAGTTCCATTTTTCAGCGTGTCCATCACCGTGATGAACGTCAGGTTTCGTCAGTCTCCTGGTAGTGGCCATACCCGGGCGTTTGCGAGGCGATAATGGCTCTTCTTTTTCACCTTCGTCCGCCAACCCTCCGAAGCCGTCTTGTCGCATAAACTGGTCAAAGAACTGTAGACGCGGTTCATCAAACTTAGAAGCTGCCTTGCAGGCGCGATAACCTTTTCGAAGCAAGGCTGCGACATATTTATCTGCGAATCGGCGTACTTCCTCCTCCGGACTTGTTTTAACTCCTTCCATTGCGGTGTCATCATTTAGTTTCAACGACAGTCCTTCGAGAGCTACTTCTGCGCGTACTACGTCGATGAGGCAAGTCGGGCAAATAAAGGGTTGGCCTTGCACTGGGCGTGCGCAAAGCACACCGCAGCTCGCAGTGTACTCCGTTTGGATCCTGTGGCCGCACTGAAGGTCGTGGAAGGTGGATGAGGAATTGCATGGACTGTACATGTCTTGGAATTCTTGTTGGTCCTGTTCCGCCCGGTTCACGAATTGTTGCTTCTCAGCTGCAGCCAACCTAGCGTGGAATGCGTCAATCGTTGCGCGAGCGCTGGCCGTGGTCGCTTTCATTTTTGCCATTTCATGAAACTAGAGTGTTGCGATTTGGTGAAGCTCCATTGCCGAGCGCAAGCTGATTTTGAGGTTGAAAATCGAATGCGGGGGCGATCGGCCATCGTCACCTGGGCACGCTGCCCGCGACCGCACCTCGCTAACGTCACTGTGTAGGTGTCTTGCCCTGGCCATCGCCGTCACCAGAGGTGGGGCCCTGAAGTGCACGATGGAAGACGACTATCTTGTTACAGTGCGCTACTGTCTCAGAATGAATTTCATTCAGTTAGCCCGGATTCCTATCGACTGCGCCGCACGATAGGTCTAACAACACCCCGCCTGGACTGACAACGTGCCATCAATTCACCGCCGACCATGAACGTCGAAAGATTCCTCGCACTACACAACGAGATTTTGTACTATGGCTGGGTCGGCTCAGGCCGCAGTCTGGGGTCGCTGGAATCTACTTGCAAGTCGTGGTTCGAGACATTCGGCGAAGAAGCGGAAGCTGTACGCTCAAACCTGACACCCGACCTCATCAGGTTCCTCGAACATGCTCGCTTCGTCAATGACCCGGAATCCGAATTAAAAGATACTTTCTTCTTTTACTGGGTTCAAAATCTTGCTTCCCCAGATTTCATGTTCGAACAAGAAGATTGCTGGCCTGACGAGGGCAGGTATTTGGTACTTTACGCAATGAGTAATTTCACAGGTCATTTCTGTGGACTTGTGTAAGAGCCATACAGCCCTTATGATGACGAATGTGCTGATTTGACGTTGTAGATATGACCAACAAACAGACCTCTGCATCATCAGCCCGACTATCCATGATACCGACGAAATAATTGAGCAAAAAGTGTGGTATCCACTAGAAACTGTCTTGGAGTTCTGGCTGGGCCAAACTCGCCAGGGTAGGATCGCCGCGCTACCAGAAGAGAAAAACCGTAATTACGACCTAGAATGCTTCAGTCCTTGGGAGTTCGTCCCGTACAACGATATCATGGTGGAAGAGAACATCGGCGCTTTCAACCGCCTTGTAGAAGCTATCGAAGCCCGCATGCCACCAACGGTAAGCACCACAGAAGCTGAAGAAGTTATACAGGGGCTGGTCGGCGAGAGTGCTCTTCAAACCATGCCGCTTTCTCAAAGATTCGCATACGATTTCCTCCGGCGCGCACGACGTCCACGCTTTCAAATGATAGCTCCCGGCCTCGAAGTTCTCACCACCTCTATGTCTCCTGACCAGCCGTTCCACTCCTATATGTCAGATTCCGACCCCGATATCCCCCC
>QXCR01000165.1:0-62620 GCA_004380135.1 Stemphylium vesicarium
GTCTAACTGCTCTAAAGGAGTTTGGGGCGCGTAGTGATGGGAAGAAGGCAAAGAAGCAGGTACGCGCTGAAGGAGGTGAGCCAACTCAAAGGCGCTGCAGACAGTGCAATCAGACTGGGCATAATGCGCGTACGTGTAAGCAAGCAGTAGAAGTAGACTCTGAATAATATCTCGTGTTATATTGCTCTATACAGGGCCAAAGTGGGCTGTTTTGCGCCAGAATGGGGTGGTTTTGGTGGGGGCTTGGCAAAAGTGGTGCACGAACCTGTGTGGTGCACGAACCCGTGAGGTACGTTAACCGTTTGTTGTATTATTATAATAGAAACTTTTTATCCTTACTCTCTTATTTAATACTAACGTATTCCACTAGCGAGTGAGCCACCCCAGCGAGTGAGCCAAAAAAGCTTGGCATGACCACCTCATGTTACAACTCTTCAATTTCATCGCTATTAAACAAGGAGCCAGCGGACGTCGTGCTCACATCCAATTCAGAAGATGCCTCTATATCTTTTTTGCACGTTCGCGCGTTGTGTCTAGTCCCTCTATAGTTTCCACAGCGCCGTAGAGCTAGTTAGGCTCTTTCTTAATCACCACCACCACGAGCCTTCTTTGACCGCTTAGCGGCTACAGAGGCCTCTGCGGCCACCTGGGCTGCTGCCTCACCATACTCCGTAGTACCACCTTGCTGGATCCGCTTTCGTTTGCGCGATTTCCACTTAGTCATTACTACTAATTGCTCCTTAAGCTCTTTGTTACGCGCAGCAAGCAGAGCGTTCTCGTGCAGCATTAGCTCACCCCCCTTTACGAGCTAAGAGAAGCCTATTTGCGTAGTAATAGGCGACCAAATAAAAGACTCGCGTACGAGCTTTAACTAAGATCTAAACTCGTGCGTATTACTTAGAGTCTTCGACTCCCACGGCGTCTCTAGGAGGAGGGGTTCTAATAGGGTATATAGGCGCACTTTAAGGCGATCTAGCACGACCTACGCGTTAGTAGGGACTAGCCCTACTATCTTAAAGGCCTTGCAATAGTTCTCTACTATAAATATATTAAAAAACGCGTCCTTAAAGGTAGGGAGGAAGCCTTCCTTATTAATGTAGAAGACGCGCTTACGTGCCAAGTCTCGTACGCGCTAAGAGTACTTGCACTTTAACGGCGAGAAGCAGACCATATTAAGCGGCTAGAGGATGTGCGATAAGTGAGGTGGCATGTAGAGAGTAAGAATTATGTTTTTAAGGTAGTAGTCCTTAAAATCCTGGTTGAGGTGGCTCTTATAGCCGTCTAAAATAAGCAGCCTATACGCCCCTACCTAGCGCGCCTTTGTGTGCGCGTTAAAGTGCTTTAACTACTTAAGACTAAGCGCGTTATTTATCCAGCCATTCTTAGAGACTAAGAGCTTCTAATTGCGCAGTATATCTGCCTCCTCGTACTAGGTAGAGAGGTGGACGCGTCCTTTGTAGATGATGAAAGGCGGGGTAAAAGACCTAGCAGCGCAGACGCTCTAGATAACTGTTACCCACTCGCGATCGCCTGGCTGAACGAGCTCAGGTCGAGTACGTCTCTCTGCGCCTGTGACAACCTTCATTGAGCTAATAACACCCATCTGGAAGCCAGTCTCGTCGAAGTTGTGCACGTCGTAGTCGTGTACGCCGTACTTGGCTCTAGTATCGTCCACTAGCTTAAACCACGCGCCAATTGTCTCTAGATCCTCCTGCAGTATCCTCTGCCTATCTTTAGCTCGATTAAAGGCCATCTTAAGCTCAGCTAAGCGCGTTACGAAGCGCTCAGCCCATTGCTTGCCTACAGGCTGCCCACCGCGTACGCCTAGTAGTTTGTCGGCCATATCTGCCACCTCGCACAGCCGGGGCGCAAATCCTCGCGAATTAAGGTTAAGGATGTATTATACAATTATTTACTCTTTAGTCGTAGTAAGCTTATATTAGGCGTTGCGAGTTTTAGGGTAATATAGAATTCTATTATATTAATAATTTAATATCGCACGAGGTATATTAAACTCCTTAGTAGCGCGTTAGAGGCTTAGAAATTAACGTATAGTATAGGTAGAAAGGGTAAGCTAGATTCTGCCTTCTCTGTTAGATAATTGCGCGTTCTGTTGTTGAGGCATGTCGCGTTGATGAGGGAGTAGAGGGTCTTGGCAGAAACTGGCTCACTCGCTGGGGTGGCTCACTCGCTAGTGGAATACGTTACTATAATAATACTATTATACTTCTCTAACGCATCTTTAGCGCACGCTATACTCTTTACTATAGTTTATTATCTAAATCTTAAGTATATTAAGAAATCCTACTTACGTAGTACTCGCCTATTCGCGTTTAGCAACCTTAAAAAGCGCGCTAATTAAGTCGCTTTAGTTGCGACCTACACGCGCTACGCTTAGAGCGTTGTTAAGTAGAAGAAGATGTGCGAGAAGTCGGAACATCGCCGCTATGAGTATTACTCTACTAGTAATCGAGGTAGATACACTTTAGTAAGTAATTAAGGTATTCCGCAAGCGCTACGCCTTAGCTAATCTAAATAGGTACCTACTAAGATAAATAGCCGCCTTAATCGCCTATACTAGCTTCGCGCTTAGTATAACGCTACTATTAATACTACTAAAAAGCCTAAGACTAACGCTAGTATAATTACTACTAGCGTTAAGCTTACGCATTACTAGTACTAATTTAATCTAGAGCTCGTAAACTACTACTGCATTACTACCTATTCTAGAACTTCTCTTAGAGGTTCTACTTAAGTTTTAGTAACTTTACTTTAATACTTAAGTCTAATTTTAGTTAAGTAGCGTAGAATTATAGCTACTTTAGAGTAGCTAGTAGCTTATACTATAAGAATAGTACGCGCTTATTAATTTTTTAATATTTTTCTTTTACTAATATTTCTCTAGGGTAGTAGTATAGGAGATAATAATAATAATAATAATAATAATAAGTCCCTCCCGCCTCTAGGTAGTAAGAAGCGGGTAGATAAGAATAAAGGCGAGAATAGTAGTAATTAAGAGGGGTTTATTTTTTATCTTTTTCTATATGCGTAGATACTCTAAATTCTATATAGTAGGTATACGCCTTAAGTACGCTATAAATAAGTTTCTTATAATCTTTTCTATTACTTTTTTTACTATAAGCTTTATATCTTTTTAAAGTCTTAGACTAGTTTCTCTATATCTTTAAAATTAGAAACTAGAGTTTAAGTATTCTAAGATTTATTATATCTTTTTTATTTTAACTAGTATTATAATTAGCTCTTCCTAATTTATTTTCTAAGAATTTGTTTTACTTCTTAGACTTCTTTACTTTCTATAGTAATCTTTCAGATGGCAAGTATGCATCAGGAAATGGCTAACCTGCATCAGGAAATGGTTGCACCTTATTTAGGTAACCCAAGCCTTAGCTTATAGGGCTTCGTAATACCTCCTAAAAAGGAAACTAATCTCGCCTCTTACTATAAAAGGCTACTATCCCCCTATTATTTTTTTCTCTCTACTAACTATCTCTCTCTAATCTTACCCTTTTACGCTAGATCTTATTACCTAGTTTAGCTTTACCTACTTTCTAATAGATTCCTATAAGGCACTATTATTATATATTAGTATCTATATCTATACGCAGACTTATTAATGCGCCTAATTAGCCTCTAATAAATTTACCCCTATTTAGGCCTAAAGTTACGACTTTACTTCTAATATTAACTATCGCACTTAGTAATAAAGAGCGTATTCTTATCCTTTTACAAGTAATTTAATCTAGTAACCTATTAAAGTCTAGTTATAACATGCTTACGTAAGTTTTTCTCTTCTCTACTCTAGGCGAAATTTAACACTACTTACTTTTATTAATCTAAAAACTACTTTTAAGCACCTTATAGTTACCTCGTCCTAAATAGCCTATAAGATTAGCGCTTTCTATCCCTATATTATAGCTTTCCTCTACTATTAGATTAATTAGACTAATAAAGATTAACCTTCGTATAGCACTATAAGTACTATTAGAGAGGTTAAAACCTAGTTTTTATAGATACTAAGCTAGAAGCTAAAATTTAATACTATCTTCTACTAGGCCTACTAAAGGAAGTAGGTAGTCTAAGATATAATAAGGACATTATTTATACTATAAGTAGGTAATATAACTTATAGTCTAGGGAGATAATATAGAATATAGAATAAGGCAGACTAAGTCTATAGGATTAATCTAGCCTCATTTTATATAAGTAGCTATATTATGTGCGCTAATAGGCTAGCATGTCTTAACTAGCCGCCTCTTTATAGTTTTCTATCCTAACGAAGCTAAGACACGCGTACCCCCTAATATAGTAGCTATTAGAAAGTCTAATTATTAGGTAATTAAGATATAATAAAGTATTAGCATTATCGTAACTAAATCCTATAACTCCTTTAAACTAATATATTTATAGCTCCTCTTATATCACGCTCTAGGCTATAAAACTTATTCTTACTCTACGCTATTAACCTAGAGGCGTTATTTATGCAAAATTTATGCGCATATTAACTAGCCGCCTTAGTAGTAGTATATAGAGGAAAGAGAAGTTCTTTAATAGAATACTAAGCTTCTTTATTTAGTATAGGAAAAGCTAGGCTTCTAAATCCTTATTTAAAATATCCTTCTTTATTACTAATTTCTCTACTACTCCCTATAAGTACTATTAAACTAAGTTTATACCTTATATTCTAGTATTAATAAGACCTAAGCGAACTACTATAAAGTAAAAAGTAGAGAGAAAGGCACTTAAGCACAAGTCTAGCGATAAGGAAATATATAAAGATTCTATAGAGGCTAAGAATTTAAGTATTCTTCTAGAGGTAACTTCTAAGTTACCTTATATATCTAACTTAGAGTTACCTACTCTACTTATAATAGTAGAGTTAGGCTTTCTTCTTAATAATAAAGGTATAGTAGGCTAATATATCTTATAATTTATTAAATTCTAACTAACTTAAGCTTATTAATATAGTTATTTATAGTAACTCTATTACTCTTAGTCTAGACTTAGATTAATATAACTAGAAATTCCTTATAGAAGATATTACTATTACTAAGTACTACTACTTAATATCTATTAACTATAATTTTAGAAAACTATAATCTTATTTAGATATAAGTTACGAATTTCCTAGCGATAGAGGTTACCTATAGATAATATAGGAGAATCTATAGAACACTAAGCTATCTACCCTCTCTATATACGATACTAATAGCGATAGTAAGTACTAGTTAAGAAGTGCAATTTAATATCGCCTAACGTAAAATATAGTTATTAATATGCTAACTCTTACAAGCTATAGTAGTGCAGCATCTAGCATCTTACTAAGAAAAAGCAAGCGACTACACTCTTCCCCTATTATTTTAATCATTATAGTAAAGAACTTAATTCTTAGATTATAATTAGACTATCTAAATAATTTTCTAGAATCTTAGATAACTCTAAATACACCTAAAGCCTCACTTTTCCTAAATAGAGACGCGTGCGTATTAGAATTCTAACCTAACTATAATAAAAAGCCTACTATTTCTACTATTTTTATAGCTTCTAATATAGATAGCTCTATTAGAAACGCACTAGAGTTAGAGATTAGACTAGAGCTACTTTAATCTATAAATAAATTTATCCTACTTTCTAGAGTAGAAGACTAAAACCTTACTTCTAAGTCTATAGATTCTAGACGTAAACCTCTACTAAATAATATTACTATTACTAATAGCCTTATAGAAGAATTAAGAGCACCTAGTAGAAATAAGAAAAATTAATATATAGTTAAGAAAATTATAAATTATAACGACTATAAAGATTAGAAGCGCTATTGTGTTAAATAGTAGGGATTTCTAGAAGGAGAGATAACGTGGGAGCCTAAGGACAACCTTAATAGTTATATAGAGCTACTATAGGACTACTAGGACTATAAGAAGTACGCCAATTTAACGAGTAACGCTATTAGAATAGGGGCTTAATTAAGTCTATCTAGTAATAGAATGCGAGATAATCTAGTTTCTCTACTATATTCTATAATTAGGATAATCTATAAGCTTAAATAAAACATTTTCTATTTACGAAGTTTACTAGAATTAGAACTAGTCTAATTAGAGATATTAGATAGGGCCGCGTCTAGGTATATAGCACGTAAAAGAAAGCTACTCTAAGAGGGCGAATGCTTTTTAAATTAAGACTAAGAAGATCTAGATACCCACCTAGATAGCAGCCCACAGACGAAAGTAAGAAAAGGTAGGGATAAAGAGTAGATAGTTGCGTGTAGGAAGAGTAGAAGGCGCTGTAAGCTCTATAGAAGAATAGGACATAACGCTCGCACTTATTCTAGAAACGCAGTTAGTACTAATAATTAAATTTTCTTTATCTACTAACTTTAGTAGTCGTGATATGCTAAGCTTAGTACTTAGTTACTTTAGTTAGTAAGTAGAGCGTTATTCTAAGTTCTAGATACTAATAAACTTTATATAAATAAAATACACTTAGAAATTGCATTCTTTATATTCTTAATACTTAGGGCTATTTATTAGCACTTTACTTATAACGTTTAGTAAAGCGCTTATGCGTAAATTAAACGCGAGAGCTGGGTGCTACTAGGTTATAATTAAAACTATTAGGTAGATTTTAAATAACTTAGTTGTATAGGGCCCTTATAGTTAATATAGTTCTAGCGTTTAGGATAGGCATAATAACTACTAAACTAGCGCTATATTATAACGTATTTCTTCGTTTAGCTTACTTCTTTATTCTTATAATATATTTAATATTAGAAAAAGAGTATACTAGCTTCTCTTATATTAAGAGGCAAATTTTACTACGTAGAGACTAGAATATATCCCTATATCTAATAAGAACTTTAGATATACTACTATTCTAGTTAGTAATATCCCTTCCTACTCTATTAATATACTAATTAGGAGGGAAGATTTCCCTACTAAAATAATATATAACTAGTAAAAGGTATAGGCCTATTATATTATAGTAAGTGTTTTTTCCTACTACTAACTAAATAACCTACTTAGCCTTAATATATGCAAAAGATCACATAACGTAATATTTACCTCCTTGCGCGACTAGTCGCAAAAAGTAGGCATATAGACCTTCAGATCGATCGTTCCGTCCGGAATATTTATAACTTTCTACTAAGTACCTCTTACGTCTCTCGTAGATAGTGCCATCCGCGCACTAAAGACTATTAGTAACGTCTTTTGTGCGCCAAATTCTATTAACTCTTATATTTAGCGTAATTAGTATTCGTCGCTAAAAGCGCGCATTGCGCTCTAGTCCCCTAAGATACTAAACTTAATAAGACGTTTTAGTATATCTAGCGGCCTAGATAAGATTAGAAAAATACTATTAAGATAGACCTTAAGCTTACTATTTCCTTACGGTACCTAGTACTATTTTATATAGTATAGCCTCTTTCTAAGAGTATACGCTAAGTTACCTAGTAGTACTAGATATATGCCTTCTCTTAAAAGTGCTTCTACTTCTATTATATTCTAGACTAGGTCCTAGACTAGTTTTAGGTACTTTTCTCTTTCCTATGCTATTAGCTAGAGGAAACGTAGCATATTAAGTTTTGCGGCGTTGTAGGCTAAGATATACTATAATATAGCTTCTTAAATTAGCTAAATTAAAAGAAGGAATTAAAGGCACGCTATTTTTTTCTAGGTCTTATATCTTCTTTTAAAAGGGGTATTAGCCTCTTAGTATTATTTAAATTATCGCCTAAGAGTAAGTATTTTAATATATAACTACGTTTAAGGTTAGCTTTTGCTATACGTGTAGTTAGTATATAATAAGATAGCATATAGTATAGAATGTTATATTAAAGCCTCCCGCGGTATAGTATTATTATTTATAGCTAGTCGCTATACCCGCTATTAGCATAAAGAGAGAGGGGGGACGCTACTTAAGTTCTCTTATGTGTTAGGTCTTACTTAGCTAAGGGGGAATTACTACCTACTAATTTAATTCTAAGTAATACTATACTAAGCTAAATTAGGCTCTATAGCACTACTTCTTTATAAAAACGCTGTGTCTCTATCTGGTTAGGCCTGCTCTAAGAGAGAGATGGCGCTGGGGCCCCGACCAGGTTGTTGCGATCCGTCGGACTCGCGGGACTCCCTATTAGAACTAACTAATGGTTGAACATGAACCTATAGTATCCCTAAGGGAAATCATGTTACGATTGCATTCGTACCCGAATCGCGTGACAGGTGGTAAGGTCCCTCCCTATGTGGCGGAAAACCCCGTGTGCCGGAAACAGCCAATCGGAGGGCAAGGATAGCCTCTTTTCCGACACACTGCTGTGTCTAATTGGCTGTTTCCGGCACACGGGGTTTTCCGTCACACAGGGAGGGACCTTAGCACGTGACATAGACCGCCACAACAAAGTGGGTCCACCCCACTACACTCTATGCCACAACGATAAATCTATCCACGTGATCCTCCGCAGCTATAACCACTATATACGGTTTTCTAATTATAAAAGCCCAAGCTAATAAGTTCCCTAGCGTGTATACTAAGCTACTAGAAGAGGCACGGAAGAGCGGAGTAGATGCACTAAGAGATACTAGCGAGGATAGATGAGCTAATAAAAGCACTAAGATTATTATAATAATACGTAGGTAGTTACTTATCTAGAACCTTACTTTCTAAGTATATTAAATATAAAAATAATAATAACTTAGATAAAAGAAATTTTAGAGTATAGTATATAATATAAGCTTAAATAATCTAGATTAGAATTTATATTATTACGTATTAACGTTATTACTATAAAGAGGCGTAGTGTTAAACTTTACTTAATAAATAGGTTACGTAAGGAAAGGAAGTATCTAAGAAAGTAGATAGAGTAGTAAACTTACTATCTATAACTCCTACTATAATAAAGTATCTTAGAGAGCTTTTATATAAAGTCCTCTACTAAAGGCTCCTATTACTATTATAATTACTAGGAATCTAGACTCTATAAAGAGGTCGCGCGCTACTAAGTTTAGTCTAAGTTTATTTAGTTACGCTAAAATTAAGCCTAAGACAACGCCGCTTTATTCTAGCTTATACTAGGTATAAATTATATTTATTTAGAATTATAAATAGAATTAATTAAGTAGTAGTATTCTATAGACTAATAGCTATTACTAAGTTAGTTATAAAGGACGACAGCGGTAGAGAAGTGCTAGTAGACGTTAGAGTAGTAAAATTATAGAGTGGCCTAAGTATTTATCTCTATAACTTTCTAATATATTCTATTATTCTATATTATCTAATTATATTTACTATTCTTAACTTTACTAATACTTTTAAGCGCTTAAGTAAGAAGTCTACGTAGGTAATTATAGTTAGATATATCCTTAAAGCCTAAGTTATAGACGTAGATAAGATACTTAGTAAACTCTCTTATTATTTATTACCCTTATTTAGTAAAAATAAAGATATATAGACTTACTAGGAAAGCTACTACTAAGGTATTCTATAGTAGTTATTAACTTAGTTTTACTAATCTTATTATACCTCTACTTATTTATAGTAGTCTTAAGACCTTACTATAGAAGACTGCCTTAAAGGAAGTATATAAGAATATAACCTAGAGCTTCTAGGTTATCTCTACGAGACTATACATAGCTAAAATAGGTTTTAATACTTATATAATAAGCTATACTAGTAAGGGACTTATATTCCCTATAAGAAATATATTACTTCGTCTTAGAATTAAAGTAATGCTTAGCTATACTAAAATCTATAAGATAAATTATATTAGCGTTAATAGATCTTTACTAACTAAAGAGGAAGTTCTTAGGCTTAATATTATAGTAGATAAGATTCTTCTTATAGATAGTCTAAATTCTTAATAACTACGTCTAACTTAGTCTTAGAAGCTTAAGAAATAGCTAGATATATATACTATCTACTTACTAATTATTATAATAGTTTTAATTATAAAAGTCCTATTATAATAGTTAAATAGGTCCCCTATATTAGGTCTAAGTAAGTTAATAACTAGTATGTTATACATGCCCTCTCGGCCAAAGTAATAAACTTTGGGAATTCCGGCTGCATCGTGTCAGTCGAGTTAATGAGGTGTTTAAGGGGCAGCTCGATCGGCAGCAGCCATATCCGGCAAGATAGCGGCAATGCCATCAAGTAGCTAAAATTAGCACTCAATGTGTTTTAGTGAGAGTATATATGCTATGTGTTATGGTGCGTGCATACGTATGCCGAGGCAGCGTTCCACATACAGATAGTGCCTTCCCTCGCTAGAATTAACGAAACTAGGATAGAAGATAAGGTAGAGGGAGAGAGAACTTATAACAGTCTACGAGAGCTCTATAAGAGTAATACTTATTATATAGTTATAGAGCCTTACTCTTATATAGCTTAAATTTAATAGTAATCTACTACTAGTTAAGTAGGTTAGTGCCCTTAAAGACTATACTAAAAGAGCCCTTACTAATCTACTTTCTAATGCTATAGCGGACGCTAATAATATTAGAAAAGATTATAGCATTCGTTATAGTAACTAGTATAATATACTATAGTTATAGCTATTTAAGATATATATTAATAATATAAAAATATTAGAACGTAGTAAGTAATAGAGATTTAAAGGCGTTTATAGTAGTTAGAATAAGGGAGTAATTAGCTAACTTAGGTAAAGCCTAGGATCTAGAGTATAAGTAAGATAAAACTAGATATGCGACTAATTATATTAAGCTAAGTAAGAAGAGATTACCCTATTACTTATAGTATGCGCTAGATAGTAGTAGAGGTAAATATAATAGTATTAAAAATATTTATAGATCCGCCCTTCTACCTTTACTAGCGCGTCTATCTTATTAAGGTAAGTAGCTTTAGGCTCCTTCTAACTCTATAGTTCTCTAGCACTAGATTAAGCTTTACTAAGGGCGCCTTTACTATTATCTCACCGCCACTCTCGTATAATCTGACAATACATTATCTCTATCTAGCGCTCTAATTACGTCTAGGTAATCTAGATTCTAGTAACTTTATAATAGATCTATATTATTTAATACTAAAATAGATATATGCGCCCTTTTAGCTAGCCATACTATAGGTTCTATCACAAGTTTAGTCTAATAAAGTAGTAAAGTATATAGATAAACTATAAGAGACTAAGATAGGAAAATAGTGTATAAAAATAGCTTACGTAGGATGCGATGCTAATATAGTATAATAATCTAAGTAACGTCTATAATTAGAGCACTCCCTAATCGTACACTTATATAAGAAGAGATTGATGTAGAATATATAATAAGCTAACGTTATCTTATAATTTACTTATTAATAGCCTTTAATATAGTAATTATAACTATATTCGCTATTTAATTAAGCTAAAATAGGTCCCTCTTTATATATAAGCTAAGATATATATTATTACTTACTACTAAAGAACACTAACCTAAACTAATATTAAAAGAAGATACGTTAGCTTAGCTTAAGAATAAAAATAGTAATACTTTAGTAGCTATTTTATAGTGCGGCTATAAGCTTACTAGGCTTAAGTAGTAGCATCTAAAATAATAGTAGGTAATAAGATAATAAATAGCGAACGCTCTAGTTATAGATTTATAAGGTAGGCTATAATTCCCTACTATACTCCTATTTATAGTTAGGTGGTTCCTTTATAAAGCTACCGCACTAGTGCTAGAGTACTATATAAAGTTATAACTCTTGCCGCGCTCGCGCGCGTAGATCGTACGGGTCAAAGGTCCTCTAAGAAAGAAAGTAGCTATAGAGAGAAAGATTACTTCTTAGTAAGTTTTAGGAGAGATAATTACAAGTAGCGCCTACGAAAGTACCCTACTCTAGTAGTTATATCTAAATAGCTATTAGCTTTACTACGTGCCTACCCTATATATACTAGTGTCTAGGTTAAACGACCACTTAAAGCATTATATTAGCATTTCTACTCATATAAAACCACTTAGGTGGGCCTGCACATTATATGCACGTGAAGATGTATTCATGGAATGCCAAGTCATGCTGCATCCTTTTGGCGATATCACACAGGCTACAGTCGTTAGCGATTGCGGCTTCACCCCTGCGTGCAGCCTCTAACAAAATCAGTCATCGTTAGATCGACGACTGACCAATTACATCGGCTGTTTCAAAGCGGACACCTAGCGCTAAGCCATATATAGAAGTTGGGGCTACTGAAACCCATTGCGCAGCTGCGTGTAGGGGTGAAGCCGCAATCGCTAACGACTGTACTGTCGCACGATCTGGCGCTGACTTTGGAAGTATGGAGAGATAGGAGGATAGAGCATTCCCGCATTCTATCTTATCCTATGTTCAAGTCATCTATTCAACATTTAATGTCAGCATCTATGCCTACTCAGGAGTAGCGCGTTTCATCACTACTTATGTAACAGGAGGATAGATATTCGGTCCTTGCGATAGTCTCTATCAATCAACCAACTACTTCCTCATTCTCCTCCTTATATGTTGACATTTAATACGTTATATAACGAATCTCTCATTTATTATATAGTCGCTATAACCCTATAAGTACTATAGGCAAGCATACTCATTATTAATTTAGTAATTCTATGCATATAAGAGACACTAACATATTATGTATAATACGCAATAAGATATGTTAGGATTGGGGCTTAATCTAGCGCACACATAAGCTAATAGAAGATTTTTCCTAGATAAATATACTAAATCTCTTACTATCCCACTCTATATCTATCTTTACGGGTAATAACTCTACTAGAAGAACTAGAGCTATAATAAATCTATCTTTAAAATTAGACTTAGAAGGCTATAAGTTTCTATTTATAGGCTTTATATTAGTCTCTTTATACTCCTCTTAACTATATATCTAAACTATTCTTATAGTATCCTAATACTACCTTAGCTTAGTTCTTATATAAGAGATATATTTAGAGTCTTTAAAGATTATCTCTATTATATATCTATTACGCTTAATTAAATCGCTCGCATGCTCGTATATGTCTTGCTATGCAACTAGGGCGTCGCTTTTTAAATAGAGATAGCATCTTAGAACTATAAGAGTAAATAATTCTAGATTAAGAAGCTATTTCCTTAAACGCGAAATAGGGTTATTCTTAAACCCCTTTAAGACGTAATACGTAGCCTATACTATTCTTAATATAATAACCGCGACTACTATAGCGAACTCTTTTAGAATAGGTATTAGAGGGAATAATTTCGCTAGAGTAGAGCATAACTAAAGGAAGCGTAGGTGGCTAGAAGTACTATCTAGATATATTATTAAGATAGGAAATTATATACTAGTAATAGTATAGTATACTATTATAAATTTATAGGCTTTATTAGCACCCCCCTCTAAGAAGATATAAAGTAATATACTACTTTTATATATTTATAGAACTCTATATAAACTTAGAATATATTTAATTACTAGTTAAAGGCGCTCTTACTTATAGGTAGAGCTTCTTTAGATAATATCTTTTACTAATATAGTAATAATAAGAATATAAGATATTAGAAATATTATAGTATATTTTAAAACGTATTTAGAGATATATTAATTATAGGCGCTAGTCTATATTATAAGTATTATAAGGCATAGTACTAAGTTTCTTTCTAATAAATTTAAGGTAGAAGAATAGATGCGCTCCTAGATTGTTGGGGCGATAGGACGACAGCCTAGTATGAGGTCATGTGGCTCTTCCACTTTTTTGGCGGCGGTGTTAGCCAGAGCTTCGGGGCGCGGAAAGCGTTTGACGAAAGTGAACATGAAAGCCAGCATCTTAGACTGGAACAACGGTACAGTCCTTTGCAAAACCGCCCTCACCCTTTGTGCAAGCGACGATTTAGTGAGACCCTTGTCATCTCAGGGTACCCCTTGCGACATACAGCCAATTATAGAGTACCCAGACCTACTAGCTCTAAACTGACTAGCTTGCAGTCACGAGGCACTCTTACATGTAAAACAGGTTTAGCGCAATACTGTATTAGTGACAAGGCCGCCTTGTTTGGGAGGGATTGCCCACTGGATTTCGAGGCCTTTTCATATCGTATCAATGCTGATTAAGTTAGATTGCCCAGCGAAGGGGCCCAGTGTGGGTGTGACTGTGCCTGTTTCAATGGGTCCCGTTCTGTTCCCTTTCTCGGTACCAAGTTTCGGAACTCGCTCCTCTATTTTCGGCTGCGCCCTTGCAATCTTTTGGTGCTATCTCTAGGTGTCCGGCTCACCAGCATCAGCTCACACCCTCTCTCCATGCAGTAACATCCTTCAGATGTGAAATGAAGCGAGAGTTTTTCTGCCCTGACCTCGAGCAGACGCGCAGGTATTGACCGGAAGGCTAGGCATGGAGGTGCTGACCGGAATGCTTGGCACTGGAATGCGCCAGTACGAACTTAATAATATCTTCATCCTCGCTCAAGTTTTGAAAACCGCTTGCTGAGTGCCTCCATTCACATTGTTGCGATATCACAGATAGAAATGTCTCTTTGCGATGCTTGCGGTCGTATCGATCCCGACATTTTCTCACCCGCTTTTGATAACACAGAATTCATGCAAGGCCCGACGGAGTTGCACCTTCCTATGGAATGGATTAGAAAGAGCGCTCGCGACGGCTGCCCGTTGTGTACTTGCTTGATTGCGAGTGCTCAAGTGGATTGGCTGCCGAGACCGATACTCGAAACAAGACAAGTGATCTTGAGACGAGCAACTATCGACTCCCAGCAGGCTCTTGGCCTGTTTGTTGATATGGACGATGTATGTCATACTTACTTCTTCCGCATACCACCGATCTGGTGTAAGTACATACTAAAACGATATTTAACGCATCCTTCTCCTAACCTCACGTTCTGCAGGGCATCTTCCGCTGGCAGAGCTAGGACAGCCATGTCGCGATGTCGACCTGATCTCCTTTTGGATAAAGGATTGCATCCAAAGCCATCCACAGTGCTCGAGCAATGCGGCGAAGTTTTTCGTGCCGACACGCCTCCTTGATGTGCAAGCCTTCCAGCCATCCAAGGATATCAATTTGGTTATGCTCGATGGAAAAAGCGCCACTCCAAACTATGTCGCCCTAAGCCATTGCTGGGGGTCGTCTTCCAAGCTCCCCTTAACCACTAGGATGAACAACCTTGCTCAACATTCGCAGCGCATATCTTTCTTCGACCTGTCGCTAACCTTCAAGGACGCTGTAAAGCTGACACTGGATCTGGGTCAGAGATACCTTTGGATTGATTCACTCTGCATCGTTCAGGACGACCCTGAAGATTGGCTCCGAGAAGCAAGCAAGATGGCCTCGGTTTATGGGAACGCCCTAGTTACGCTCTCTGCTTTGAGCTCCGTGGATAGCACTCATGGCTGTCGCGTCCTCAATCCACGGGCTACCACGCATAGTCACCGTTTTTGTGATTTGGACTTGGGTCCCCATCGCGTCCGTGTCTTTGAAAGAGAGATCCGGAAATGGCATGAAGAGTATGGTGACGATACATATCGGCATGGCGAACATGGGGAAAATCCATTGCGGCGACGAGCCTGGACGTTACAGGAAAGGGAACTGTCCACAAGGAACATTCACTTCTCTCAAAATCTCGTGCTTTGGCAATGCAAGACGCTAAAAGCATCTAGCGAGTTACCTTGGCATGAAGTAAAGCCAATGGATGACTTCCAGCCATGGCCCATAAGAAATTCCGCAGAGGAGACCTTGTCGACAGATGGGCCGGTACTGGTGAGAGACCGATGGTACGAGCTCATGGAAGATTATATGTCCCGACTCCTTACCAAAGGTACTGATAAACTACCAGCACTGTCTGGACTTGCTCAAAGCTTTCAAAGCCAGCTACCTTCAAGTCGATATATTGCCGGACTATGGACTGACCATCTACCGTACGCCTTACTCTGGAGGATGGGCTCACTAGATACCTCGTCGAATGCACAACGATCACTTTCATATAGAGCCCCGAGCTGGTCGTTTCTCTCGCTGGATGGGGCAATGAGTTATGAAAGCCAAAGACTAGATAATAGCGGGGGACCTAGGCCGGGGGAAGCCACAAGTGACTGCGGCCACGCGGATCTGATTGTTCGCGACACTGACCTCCAACCGAGTGGCGCAGACCAATATGGCGCTATAAGCAAAGCATCGCTCTTGCTACGCGGAAAGATGACACAGCTTAAGATCAGACGCCAGTCTTCGAAAGACGGCGAAGATCTTGAGGTATCGAACAAAACGTGGAAAGTGCTCGAAACAACAGATGACTTCATCGCAGGTGCCATCTACCTCGACGTCATGAACGAGCTTTCTAACTATACGCAAGTATGGTGTCTAAACGTACGCCCTGAACCATTCTGGAGTGCGGTCCAGATCCCGTATGACTTATACAGGCGACAGTTCTCCAAACGCGAGGACATTGGTCCCGAAGATGCTATGGTCATGGGACTGGCAATGCAGCAGGAGATGAACACAATCGGGACGTTTCGGCGAGTAGGAATGGTTCGATGGGTGAAAGAGTCCTTATTTTCGGGTATCACACCATCTTATTTCACGCTAATATAATGAGGAGGCTGGGGTGGTCGATGGAAAGCGGCCCCATTTGTGTCCCTACCTCAGAAACAAACATCCAACTGTATCTCGATACATACGCTTTTGAGCTACCACTCCTTGCGAATTGAGAGCAGAAGCAACAACTTTCTACAATAATCTACGCGCGGACACATTGCGAAATTGCCACTATCGTCTAATGCATCATCTTTATCACCCTCTTAACCATTCGCCCTCTAGTTGCCTCTAGGCATACGCTCCGTTCCGTCGTTGCTGCAACTTATCCATCATGAATTACGTGGTTGTGGAAGAGGGTCATGTCATCCACCACCGACACAGGGAGCTCAAATGGAAAGAGGAGAGGCAAAATATCTTCAACAGGAAACAAAACGTCGACATCAGCCTCGACGTCCGGACAGCGCTGGCGGCAGACACCTCCCACATCGGAGTCCTCAAGCCGCGGGACTAGGAGAGAAACGGCCGCCAAAGTCGCCGATGCGGACTTCATGGAGCCATTCATAGAATTATCTGAGATGACGATCTACAGTGGGCAAACTTTTTGCGACCCCGCAAACGTGCAAGCTGATCAGGAAACGTAGTTCAACCTAATGATCTGTCGCGAGGATGCTGAGTGCGTTCATGAGTCTCTAGTCTAGGTTCTGTATCGGGCCTACCATCTCAAACGGTCCGTTCACTTTCGACCTCTCTGGTCATGATAGACACAGGCGGGCTTCCCGTCACCAGGCCATCCAACGACGTCTCCGATGCGAATGTCATCAAGAGGACCCTCCGGAGATGGGCAGGCGCGGGATTCCGCCTCCAAATCCGACGAGTACTGCCATCCTGATGTAGGGAAAGTCGTAAACATAGATCCCGTCAAGCGCCCAGCGTTGACGTTGCCCGTCTCTCCCTGCAGACATGTCGCGACGACGACGGCATGGCCGTTAATCATGCCACAGATGTATGTATTCTCGTCGTAGTGCGTGTTGTACGGAGGGGTGAGGTGCTCTTCGTATAACATCAACCGAGCAGGCAGCAGGTCGACGTCTGCTACAGGGCATATCCATGCGATGTGATAGTCGGCGCAACAAAGTTGCTTCCTCGTTGTCCTTCCGCCGTGGCAAGCGACGGTTCATATTCGTATGCATAGGCTGGAGTGGTCGACGTCGCTTGGTTGGGATGAGAATGGACTGTGGGCGCGATTTCGGAACATGCTAGACACGCGGCGAAGCTGGCTGGTCGGCGAGCTATCCGTGGATGACAGCGGAGTTGAACGCTGGAGGAGTTTGCGGAAACTAGAGGCAGCTAGAATCGCAGCCAGACGAGGCGCTGGGCATGCGGAGGGAGCGTGGGGAGTGGAGGAATGGCCGAGAATTGATTTGTTTATTGTTTGCTGCGTCAGCCTTCGTGGTTGCCGACGTGCCGGCGAATACGGTACCAATAACCGACGAAGATCCGCTCCCTAGCGTAAGGCACGTGGCAGCAGTGGTTCATAGCGGCTTAATAATCAATTTTCGACCCTATCATAGAGATTAACAGTCAATACAGTAACACTGATGCAGACTGTATGGTTGAGGACTTAGTAGCTTACGATGATGTACCTACTGTTACGTATCGCAGCAGTGTCGCGTTTTACATGTAAGACTGCCTCGTGATTGCAAGCTAGCCAGCTTAGAGCTAGTAGATCTCGGTACTCTATAATTGGCCGTATGTCGCAAGGGGTACCCTGACCTGACAAGGATCTTACAAAATCGTCACTTGCACAAAGGGTGAGGGCGGTTTTGCAAAGGACTGCACCACGATGACAACATCGGGACCTTGACGGTCACCTTAGCATAGTCTACCATCATCTGCATTCCATGAATCCCTCCGGGTCACACCACACATGTTAGGTCCGACAACTCGCCGAGCTGATGACCACCTAGAGTAGTCTACCACAGTCGACGCCTCAGCTTCTCGGCTTGCCTCATCTTTGTCTTGTCCTTCATGTGCGCAGCACAGCCACATTGAAAGACATCAGCCACACGAGTCTGTCACGCCGTCCGGTCACGCCATGCTAATGCCTAGAATGCATCCAGGACATGACACTATGGAAACGAGGAATCCAGATACTCCTACCTTCTCTTTCCATTCTTAAGACGGCCTCCTGGACAAGTACGAACAGTATGACCTGGGTTTCGGCAACGACCACAAAGCCGCGGCGATGTCCCAGTTTTGGGGACATTTGCGGGCGAAGGCGATCCGGGCGGTGTATACGAGGTTTCCATGTTAGTGGGCGGGCTCTGGTTTTTCGCAGATGAATCATTTGCGGCTGGATGCCCCGGAATTGTGCTATCTGGCCTTTTGATTCCCGTGACGTCGCTTAGCCCATTTGTGTACATCGTTGGAGGCCGCGGCAGTGTCGTATTGAGACTGCACCATGCGCCTACTCTCCCAACCCATCCCATCGCCAAGCATTCCATGGGGTTGGTACTCTGCTTGCACTTGGGAGCCGAATCATCCCACTGTTCATACCAGAATCGTAGCGTGACATTCTCGTCGACTAGGGCACGCACGCGGGGCTCTGTGATCTTTTTTGGCCCTACCTCTAGCATGGGAAGACGTTCTCGGTCCTGGTCGTGGACCCATGAATAGCTTCGGCCATCCACTTGGATTGAACCACGCCCGATGTGAATACGGCTGCATTGAATTTCGGATTGAAACGGCTCCCGAAGGTAGTCCACATAGCAGTAGAAGCCTCCGCTGGACATTGCAGAGATCTTTGGTCGTGTTTTCGCGCTGAATGATAGCGAGGAGGGATAGCCGCTGAAAAGGTGCAGATAGGCTTCGAATATTGCTGCGTAGTCTGGCACGTGGATGTCTCTTGAGACTGCCATGCCGGTGAGGAGGCAGCCCCTAATGGACTTCAGTGTGTCCGACGGATAGCTGCGGTCAAAGAGCTCTTCATGCAATTCCCGTACACCAAGTCTGGATAATTGGAGGCCGCTTCCATCGTCGAAAACAGCATTGGCTAACAGGTTCGCGATAACAATCAGAGTGTACAGCATTACCACAGTAGAGCAGCGAGATGGATGATGCCCGCATCCACAATGTTGTCGTATCCTGTGAATGGCTGTTGCGTGGAGCATTTGGATTCTTTCCATCCGAGACTGGGATTGCGTTTTTTCGTAGTGTAGTCTTTGCCGGAGCTCGTTGACAGTATTTAAGTAAGGGTCATTCACGTTCCACAGGTTTTGCGAATTCCATAGGTGTTTGGGTCTTTTACCGTGGTATTCTGAGATGTGGTCTGGGATCCCGAACTCGTCCTCTACCGCCCGAATTGCGGCTTTGGCTTCTGACTTTAGATGCTGGAGCTCGCTGAACACTTCGCAGAATCTGTCTATTAGATCTTCGGCGGTTTGGTAGTCTTTGATATACTGCATGTCCATGGTCCCGTGGTATATCAAAGCACATGATGCGAAGAGGTCGCTGAAGCCCTTTGCGCAGCCATTCATCGTATCGGCATTGAATATTCTCGAAGCCTCCAGACCATAACAGTCTTGTATAATAGTTTCCCATCCGACACGGGAGTTCAGAAGGATCGAAGATTGTGTCGCCTCGCCCTTGGGAAGATGCCATTGCTCGACGAACTCTCCCGAGTTCAGTGAAAACACTCTGCCTTTTAGTGAGAGACAGGAGTTACGATTCCACGTCGTGACGTTGTGGAACACCACTTGCGATTGCCCAGTTGACGAGTCATAGTTCTGGAATAAGATCGTGCCGTCTTCGGCATGGAGGACAACTCTGAGGCCCATGAAGGAGTCGCAGAATGCTATTGCCCAGCTACTGACCGGCCCGCTGAGAACCTCTATCATGTCCAGTTGACCAGATTGTATGCGTCCAAGCACAAAGAGAAATTCAGCCATCTCCTTGGCTTGTACGGCCCTGTTGTGTGGAGAGTCCAAGTTGCATAAGGAAGTGGCGTAGCCAGACAGTTTGGATAATTGATTGACTTGTTTCCCAAATGTCGAAGTGGCAAGGATTCCAGAACAAGTATCCACGTATCTCAGCCATTGAGAATAGCTTGGGGTCATTTCGGAAGGCCCCTTCATCAGCTTCGCCATTTCGTAAAGAACAACGGCTGAATACTGCGGACTGAAGCCTTCAGTGAGGCAAGCTGCGAGCGCAACACAGGACGCGCCCTCCGTAGATTGGACTAAAGTCCGCAGGATATGCCGGACTCCAATGCCAAACCATATCGCTTCTCCGTAGCTGTTGAAAACTTTGCATGTTTCCATAGCTTCTTTGAGTTTCTGCTGTCCAACTAGGCTGATGGAGAGCATCGTGCAGATGACCTGGGACATTGCTACCGTGATCGGTTCAAGACCTGCTCCAGCAAGTCGGCCGAGAACTGCGAATGACGCTGTGAAGGATGTCTGGGACAGTGTAACCCAGTCGACTGTCCCTTGCTGGGCGAAGCCGGAGGACGAGGGTACTAGAGACATGATCGACGAGATAGTCAGGGGGTGGAGAGGAGTACGGAAGCCCTTATCTTGGAAGGTTCTGGGCTGTGGAAGGCACGTGCGAGATGACAGTGATGCCAGGGTGTAAGGAGCAAGTGCTGAAATTCATGGGAAGGTGCGAAAGCGACACCAATGCGTTACGAGTAAGATAGAATAGCCGATAAGGTGCTTGATTTTGAATGTATCAAAGAATATCGTGTGGTTCCTTGCGATCGTGGCACTGCCTGGTTCCAGATGGGGTTTGCCCAAAGCTCGTACGTATCCGTTCTGCGGATGTTTTCCGCAAAGAAACGCGAGAGAAGTGCCAGATAAATTGAGATAAGAAATGCTATCGAGACAGAAGGCAGTTGGAGTTTTGTTTCGTGGCACTGCCACCACCACGGAGATTCAGCCTTACGCCTACGACAGGTTTGGCTGACCGGTCATGCATGCCTCCCGGTTGTACCATTGGTCTACTCAAGTCCAGCCCTATCCCCAGACATGAGGCACCCTACTTGCGATTGTCTAGTTGACGAGTCGTAGTTGCAATGACGAGTGAAGAGGTCTGTGGCGGAAGTGGCATGCCGAGGTGTGGCGCATGCGCTAATTCTGGAGCTTTCCATCGTCGCACGTCATACATCAATGCGCTCGAAATCCACGCTCTCACGTCGCCATTGACCAGACCTCCGACGACAGCATCCCACATCATGGCGTTCCTCCTCCGGAGACCCTTCGCCATCACGGCAACCCTCAAGCACGCAGCACCCAAGTCGTCGCAGGCCGTCACATTCCGCGCCTTCCACAACACGCCACTCAAGCAGCACCCGCACCTCTTCAAGACCACCAAGGCCTCAGCATCGCAGCATGTCGCCAAGTTCCGCCAGACGTTCCGCCGCTCGTACCAGCAGGCCGCATATAACCCGGCCGCGCAGGGCGACTTGCGCCAGCGACTGATGTACGGAGCTGGCATCTTTGGAGCAACTCTCATCGGCATCAACTTCGTGTTCAACCGTGAAACGAGAGAAGATGGCGGAATGCCACCCTATGAGCGCGCATATCTCAACGACACCTTTATGCACACTGGCCTCGGCGTGGGCATGATCGCCATTGCTGCGCAGACACTGCACGTCAACGGATGGAGCTTCCGTCTGATGAGCGCGAACCCATGGGTCGTGCTCGGTCTCGGTCTTGTAGGCAGCATTGGAACCATGTACGGCACCAGGCCACCAGCCCGACGAAGTGAGTAGCCCACGACATTGCTAAGCACCCTCACATACTAATGGCTAGCAGCTATGTTCAAAAGTACGCCCTCTGGTCCGCCTTCAACGTCACGCAAGCCCTCCTTCTGTCTCCCCTTATGTTCATGAACCCCGCCATTCTCGCCCGCGCTGGTCTCTACACCGCCGGACTGATGGGATCAATCGCGTTCGTCGGCGCGACTGCAAAGACAGACAAATACCTCTATCTTGGTGGTCCCCTCCTCGCTGGGGTTGCCATTGTTGCCCTCTCCGGCTTCGCCCCGCTCGTCCTCCCCGCCACCGCGGCACGAACCCTCATGTTCACCTATCCATATGAACCCCCGCAACTATGGGACGCGTCCCATGGTTGCGCAATCGCTGACTGGCTGCAGCCTGCCGCGCCGTCCCATAGTTGCGCGATCGCTCTACACTATTGTTACAACAGCGCACACACATATACGCAATAAAAAGCAAAAACTAAGGTACAAGAGGAGAAAGAGAAGGCAATATGGCTATTTTTACGCGATATCCAGCCTACAGCGTGCTCCTATGCCGCGAGCATTGCTGTGCAGTCTATGGCCTTGATAAGCACCTTGAGCGGCACCACAATATGCGTGCAGCAGAGCGTAGAGCGTTGCTCGCCGCGTACGAGGACTTTGCGCTCCTTGCGCCAGAAGAGGTGGCTCAGCCAGCGCCCTACAGCAGCCCTATTGACGAGCTGGGGCCGGCGCAGGACGCGTTCCTCTGCATCTGCAGCAGCAGCAGCAGCAGCAGCAGTAACAGCAGCGACAGTAGTCGTGATAGCGATCGTATAGCCTGCAGCTTTATCAGCACAAGTCGCGCAAAGATGCGACAGCACGTTAACCAGCAGCACCAGGTTAAGCTTACGCGCTGGTCCTCTGCCGCTGCTGCCTCGTACAAAGAGCACGCTGCGAAGCTCTGGCAGCCTGTCAAGGTACAGACCTTCTTCCGCGAGCGACGCTACGTCCGCTACTTTGTTGTGCAGGAGGACAGCCAAGAGCAGCAGGGCAACGCGCAACAAAGCGACGCGCACCAGGGCAACGCGCAGCAGCAGCACGCCAGCAACGCCGCCCGGTTCGAGCAGAGCTACCGCGACATCGCCGGCTGCGTCAAGATCGCTGGGCGGCAGGACCCTCAGGCCAACATATTTGAGCTAGTGCACAACTGGCTGCGCGACTGCAAACATCAGTGGCTGGTCGTGCTAGACAACGTAGACGATGCTCGCTTTCTTCTTGACCGCCCGGCTACGAATTCAACAGCCGCGCGCAAGCCGCTGCGCGAGTACCTTCCTCACTGCAAGCGCAGCTCATTTCTCATAACGACGCGGAACGAGGAAGCGGCGCTGAAGCTGGTCGAGCAGCGCGACATTCTTAGTGTGAAGCCGATGGACGAGGCGCAGGCGCTGGCGCTGTTCAAGATGAAGTTGAAAGTGCAGAGAGACAACGGCGATGCTGCTGAGCTCGCAGCTGTGCTTGAGTACATGCCGCTCGCTATCGTGCAAGCTGCAGCGTACATCTCGCAAAGAGCACCCCGATACCCTGTAGCAAAGTATTTCAAGGAGTTCAAGAAGAGCGAAGTCAAGCAGACAAGCCCTCTTAATTACGACGAGGGACATCTTCGTCGCGACTGGGAGGCCAAGAACTCGATCATCGTTACGTGGCAGATCTCTTTCGAATATATACAGCAGATACGGCCGTCGGCAACGGACCTACTTTCGCTCATGAGCTTCTTCGACCGGCAGGGTATCCCTGAGAGCTTTTTGCGTCGTCAGGAGGAACAAAAAGATGTCCGCGCCGGCTCGCAGCAGGAGGCCGAGAATGATGTTGATAGCGATGGAGAAAACGACACGTCGCAGCCTAGTTTAAACGACGACGACTTCGAAGCTGATATATTAGCGTTGCGCAGTTTCTGCTTCATCTCAGTCGAGACCGACGGGGCAACGTTTGAAATGCACACGCTGGTGCAGTTAGCGACGCGGAAGTGGCTTGAGGCCAACAAGCAACTTGAGCGGTGGAAGCAGCAGTTCGTCAGCAACCTCCACGCAAAGTTCCCAACAGGAGCATACGAGAACTGGGCCGCGTGTCAAGCGCTCTTCGCACACGCTAAGTCGGCTGTAGGCCACGAGCCAGAAGCAGATGCGTGTGTGGCAGAATGGGCGACAGTGCTCTATCGTGCAGCATGGTATGCAGAAGAAATGGGCAATATCTCTGATGCTACAACACTAGCTGTAAAGTCCATGACAGTGCGGAAGAAGGTGCTAGGGCAAGAGCACCAGGACACTTTGTCGAGTTTGGCAATGGTAGGATCAGCATACAGACTTGGAGGCCGATGGGACGATGCGGAGAAGCTGGAGATGCAAGTGATGGAGACTCGCAAGAAGAAGCTGGGGGCGGACCATCCAGACACGCTGCGCAGCATGGCCAATCTAGCCTCGACTCTTTGGAATCAAGGGCGGTGGGATGCAGCAGAAGAGCTGAAGGTGCAAGTGATGGAGACCCGCAAGAAGAAGCTAGGAGCGGACCATCCAGACACGCTGACCAGCATGAACAACCTTGCCTTCACCTGGAAGTGCCTTAGTCGAGAGGTAGAGGCTATAAAACTGATGACGGACTGCGTACACTTTCGCCTGCAGAAGCTCGGAAGTAATCATCCGGATTTGTTGTCTTCCTTAGCAGTGTTAGCTCAGTGGGAGGCACAGCATGTTGTTGCGAATTGAGAGATTGTGTAATTCAATGCAAAGTAATTTATGTACTGTTGGTAGGGCTTCGCACTAGTGCTGAAAGGAAATAACGTAACTAGGAATGCATTCTGTTCGATGATGGTTTCTGGATTTTATCTGGTCTAGAGAGAGGGGAGCTATATAGAAGAGCCGAGCTCAGGAGGCTGTTGGTCTGCGCGCTGCTCGGACGCCGTGATCAGCGCGTCTGATCGCGTGACTGAGATCAGTGCGTCTGGCCACGTCACCGTTATATCGTTGTGGAGATCAGTGATGAGCTGGCGCCCATCACACCGCTATACCTACCGATACCCACGATCCGACATGTACTACTGTTAGGAAAATATAACATGTAACTTCTAACCCACTAACGCAATCGAATGGTAAAGAACCGGGTAATGTTGGTGGCTAAGACTATTTGCAGCTGGTCACTTACCTAGCTAGTAATCTGTCACGGAACTGCGGCTGCAATGATAGGGATTCAGGCGGAGAACCTGTAAGGGCAATGCGATTACACTTATTCTCCGCGTTGATTGGTATTTATCCTATCTGATTGCACGTTACAGCAATACTGTATTACTATAAGTAAGCGATGTGCAAGCCACTGGCTTGGAAATACAGGCTAGCTATTCTAGGATCTTGGCTACCGGCAGGATGGTCATTCGTCAAGCTCGGACAGGGCTATCCTAGTAGGGCAGGGATTCTGTCAAAGCTGAGAGTGCGCAAAGGGTGAGGCCGGTTTTGCAAGGAGCTGTACAGTAGCATGATTGCAACTCCGTTCGAGGGGAAGCCGGTTTTGCTAAGCACTGTAGCAACCTAGGTAGCAAACATAAGAGATTGCTTAGAGATTGAATCGACACCTGCGAGAAGGGGCTTAAATGAGTTTGCGATCTGGGCGTGGGAGAGAGATGGCAATCTCGACCCCTAAACCCAACCGCGACCGCGACGCGACATCCTTACTAACTAAGCTACTAGCACTACTAAAGAGACGCGTAAGAAATACTACTAAGTAAAACGAATACTATAATAGGCTACTAGTATAGCTAGACCTATTAGCTAATAACTCTAATACTATCTAGGTTAAGAGTAGCTAATCTATTTATTAAGCTAAGAAGAGTACTACTACTAATAAAGATCTACTTACCGCGTTAACTAAGATTATCTAGTAGTAAAATAAGACTATCTAGAATCTTAAATATAAAATAAAAGAGATTAGAAAGAACTAGTAGGCTATTATTAATTATAATATAAAACTTATTAACGAAGTTGCTAAGCTAAAGGTACGCGTTAATAACCTTGCTATAACTATATTCTCTAGTGCGCGTACCTAGACCTTAGTTGCGGCTATAAGTACACCTATAGAACTAAACGCTACTTCTAGAACGCTAGTAAGCTAGTAGTACCCTAATAAAACTATCCTCGCCCCTATTAACGTGCTAAACGTCACAGTAGACATCTCTAGGGTAGATAGTAGAAATAGCAGAATATTAGTAGGGATAGTTAGAGTAGTAGTAGAAAAAGAGATACGCATAAAGGAGAACCTAAAGAACTAGCGATGCTAGGCGGTTACTATTAACTACGCGACTTAGAGCTAAATTAGGATTACGTATAGAGATAAAGACGAGTACTAACTAGTTAAAAGGGTAGTAGAGAAGATTAGTATAGGCTCGCGCGTGCTATATAATAAGCTCTACCTAGTTAAGATTAATAACGTTAAGAGAATAGTAGTACTAGATAAGAAGAATAAAATCTAAGTAGGAGTAGTAGAAGTATTTAGAGAAGAGAATAGAATAATAGTTACTAAAATTACATAGCTTAGTAAGAAAGACATCCCTAAGGCGTACGGGTCTATAGTGGTGTACGTGACTAAGAAAAGTGACGCAAGGAGGCTTATTGCAGAAGGCTTCTTCCACGCGGGCGGAGAGTCTAGCACAACAAGCGCATTTAAGTAGCGGCCACGGCTAGCGTAGTGCTACAACTACTAGAAGCTTAGCTATAAAGCGTACTAGTGCTAAAAGGCGTAGAGATGCGGGAGATGCGCGAAAGATAGCCACTATTATAAGAGCTATAGTAAAGTAGTAATAAAGTGCGTACTTTATAGAGGACTACACAAGTTATTTAGTAGAAACTATTAGATACTATACCTACCTTAATATAAATAGAGTATTTCGTATAATCTAGCTTAATATAAGAAAGTAAGGCGAAGTATATAATAGCTTAATAAATAACGAAGAGCTATAAGACGTGTTAGTAGTAGCTATCTAGAAGCTGTATGCACGGAGGATCCAGGGTTAGCTACTAATAACGCCCATGCTCCACTACAAGTGGACCAAGATAGTGCCATCAACCTAGCGGGAAGGAAGGTGGCCAATATAGAGTATGTTGTGGGTGAATAGAGAGATAGAGGCAGAATAAGTGCGGGTAGAGTCGCTAGACTTAATAGCGGCAATTATCTAACTATATAAGCGTTAGGTGTTAGTAGTGTTAGTATATATACTAGGAGAAGACTAGTAAGCACTATAAGACGCATATAATAAGATAGACAAAGTAATTATAGAGACAAGACGAAGGGCTGGCATAGTAGTAGACGTAGTGCTAGCTAGCGACTTTAATTAACACGACTAGCTATGGGGAGGAGAAGAGGTAACGCTGGTCAGATAGGGCGAGGCAGACCCGATCATCGAGCTGATGACAGAACACGCGCTTAGCAGCCTGCTTCCGCGTGGCACCAAGACGTGGCAGTGCGGAGGCTACGAGACGACAATCGACCTAGTGTTAGCGTCAAAAGAGCTGGCAGACACGCTGCTAAGATGCGCTGCTCACGACACCGAACACGGCTCTGACCACCGAATGATCGAGACGGTCTTCGACAGCTCCGTGCCAGTACCGCAGTAGTAAGAGCGGCTTCTGCTCAAGAACGCACCGTGGAAAGCAATCAACGACAAGATCGCTAGAACGCTCAGCGTGACTCCACCGGCGGGCACGACGCAGCAGAGGACCAACAGACTGATGGCGGCGGTGCTGGAGGCGGTGCACGCACTAACACCCAGGGCTAAGCCGTCACCATACGCGAAGAGGTGGTGGACGCAGGACCTGACACAGCTACGCCGCATCTACACACACTAGAGGAACCAAGCGAGAGCCGCGAGACGGTCAGGTGTTGCCAGACCAGAGCTAGAGGAGATGGCAAAGGGAGCGTCAAAGCAGTACTATAATACTATTTGATAGTAGAAGAGAAAGCACTAGGATAACTTTCTAGCAGATAATAATAATATCTAGAACGCGGCTAAGTACCTAAAGGTAGGTAATAAGGCGTTTAGGATAGTCCTAGCGCTTCGTAGAATAGACGGGATAACTACGAGCGACTTTAAAGAATAAGTAGAAGAGTTGCTTAGCACCTTTTTCCCCCCGCTTCCTAGCAGCATCGACGACGAAGGAGCTAGGCCATAGAGAGCACCTATGGAGATGCCGACTATTACGCTCGAGGAGGTAGAAAGGCAGCTGCACGCTGCTAAGTCATGGAAAGCACCTAGAGACGACGGACTACCTGTCGTAGTGTGGAAGCAGGTCTGGCCGGTAGTGAAAGACCACGTGCTTGCGCTATTCCGACAGTCGCTAGAGGAGGGAGTGCTGCCTAGCCAATGGAGACACGCCAGGATTATACCGCTCAAGAAGCTAGGCAAAGAAGACTATACTATCGCAAAAGCATAGAGGCCGATCTTACTGTTAGCTACTCTAGGCAAAGTGCTAGAGTCTGTGGTGGCAGAGAGGATTTCGCACATGGTAGAAACCTACGGGCTTCTGCCCACTAACCACTTTGGAGCGCGCAAGCAGCGATTAGCAGAGTAAGCACTAGTGCTGCTCCAAGAACAGATTTACACCGCGTGGCGGGGTCGACGGACTGTCAGCCTAATCAGCTTCGATGTCAAAGGAGCGTACAACGGGGTGTGCAAGGAAAGACTGCTACAGAGAATGAAAGCGCGAGGCATACCGCAGAAGCTGCTTAGATAGGTAGAGGCATTCTACTTAGAGCGCACCGCGTTAATCCAGATCAACGGACAGGCCTCTAAGGGCCAAGAACTGCCATAAGTAGGTCTACTATAAGGGTCGCCGCTATCGCTAATTCTATTTCTCTTCTTTAACGCTAATCTGGTGCAGCAATCTATTAACACGTACGGAGGAGCGATCGCGTTTATTAATAACTTTACTACGTAGGTTATAGGCCTAATAGCGCAAAGTAATAGAGAGGGTATTAACGCTATTATCTAAGACGCACTAGACTAGGAATAGAGAAGCGGAGCGACGTTTAAAGTAGAAAAGATAGCTATTATTTACTTTACTTGTAAGGCGTATAAGAGTGCTATAGAGCCCTTTATTATTAAGAGGTAAAGTATGCCGCCTAAGAACTATATTAAGATACTTAGTGTATTTATAGACGCTAGGCTTAAGTACTATAAGTATATTATAAGAGTAGCTATAAAGGGACTAGAAGTAGTATTAGAGCTTAGAAGGCTAAGAGGGCTCTTATCTATAGTAGCACGATAGCTATTTATAGTAATAGTTATACTAATAGTAGACTACGCGTTAAACGTGTAGATATATACCTATAAAGATAAATTAGTAAGACCTATTAATAGAGTGTAAAGAATAGGCGTATAAGCGATTATAGGGACGTTTCTTATAGTGGCGATATAGGTAGCAGAGGCAGAGGCGCACATCCTAAGTGCACAAGAGCGGTTCTAGAAGCGGGCAGTTAAGCTATAGACTAATATCTACGCGCTATCTAAGATAAACCTATTATAGAGAAACACGTCGCAGATGCGAAAGTTTAGAAGATAGTACCACTTACTACTATTCTAAGTAGCAGAAGCGCTTAAGGACATAGATATAGAGCAAATAGAGATAATCTAGCTAGGTATCCTAGCACCCTAGGAGAAGAGAGTATAAACCGTAGTTAAGAACGCGGCATAGGAGATAGAAATAAACTAGGCGGTACGCATCGCTGTAAGCAGCTCGGCGCGGAACGGAGTAGTCGGAATAGGAGGCGCGATTAGCGTACAGTACAACGAAACGCAATCCTTCTCCATCACACTAGGCAAGAGAGAGGAACAGAATCCTTATGCAGCAGAGCTGGCAGCAATGGCTGAGGCGCTGGGCAGGCTATCGAAGCTAAGGTTTCGCAGCATCGCACTCATAACAAGAAACAAAGCCGCTGTGCTCACGCTTAGAAGACCACGGCAGCAGTCTGGGCAAAGCTATATTAGCTAGTTCTACAGGACTGTACAGACGCTAAAAAGAGACGGCAACATAGTAATAGTACTATAGCTACCTACAAGCGAAGAGTGTAAGCTCGCACGCCTTACTAAGTAGGAGGCAAAGTTGTTAATAAGACTAAACGCTACGCTATAGACATAGCTCCCTTAGATGCGATTAACTACGCATAATATAGCTCGTAAGCAAGGCATAGCTAAGAAGGTGCTAGTAGACGTGGGAGCATACTCTAGACGAATCGACACGGCACTGCTAGGAAAGCACACGCGACAACTCTATAACGGGCTGTCGTGGAAAGAGAGTAGCGTGCTTGCCCAGCTTAGAATAGGCATGGCACAGCTAAACACGTATCGACACCGAATCAAAGCATCAACGACAGACCAATGCGAATGTGGACAGGCAGCAGAGACAGTGGAGCATTTTCTGTTCCGCTGCCGGAAGTGGACGATACAGCGGACAGAAATGCTGCGGTGCACGCAGATAAGCAGGGGAAATATGTCATTCTACCTAGGCGGCAAAGCAGCGACAGACGACGTGAAATGGGCGCCAGATATGGATGCAGTGCGAGCGACGATACGATTCGCAATAGCAACACGAAGACTCGAGGCAAACTAATTTCTGACTACTAAGTTAGCTTAGCTACTAATACAAACGTATTAGCAGCCTCGTGTAACTAATAGTAGATAGTGCTTTAGCCGCTAAAGATAGGACGTTAAATACTTAGAGAATCTCTTAGAGATGCCGACTCTAAGCTAGTCTGCTACTAGTAATACTAACCTATGAGCACCTAATAAGGAACGATCGTAGATAGGGAAGAGATATGCTAAGATATAGAGTAAGGGCTTTAACTTAGACGATAAGCTATATAAAGAAGTGGGCCAAAGAAGACATATAGGCTAAGGAGACTGAGACGTAGCATAGGAAGTGTAAAGCTAGACTAGCGTTAGTAGCCCTTTCGGCTCGGCCGCCGGGCGTAAATAAATTGTGTGTGTACAGTAGCATGCTTCAGTACTGATGAAAGCACTGCTCTACCTCTGAGCAGGCTAGTCTAACTCCGTGTTTTGCTCTGACTTGGTTAGCCTGCGCAATTAGAACAAAGGGGCCAAGTTCTTTTCCTAAGTGCTTGCATAGCCCCAACGCTGTATCCTGAAGCGGTACAAAATCTGACTAAGCTTTAATGTAACCTATCATCACATAGTATGTCCTAAGTAGTATATGTAATTACTAGACTACGCATCCCTAGTAGTAACGGCGCTAGTGCTTATAGCAAAGTAATCTATTTTATTAGATACTAATTTGAGATAGTACGACTTTAAGCGCCAATCTTATTCCTAATACGTTAGTTAAGTAGTCTACTAGCCCACTATAGTATAGTACACGCAACTTTAAGACTAACTTAATAATTATTCTTTATAGCACTTCTATTTTGTGTCGATAGCGGTATAGCTCTAGCTATACTCGTCTTTCCTAACAATGTAGTCTATAAGACATCACTCATACTTATTATATCGCGCATATTAAAACTTAAAGCTATAAAAGAGAATATATCTACTATTTTCTATACTACTATAACGTCTAAAAGATTTAGAATTGAGTAGCCCCGCAGAATCTTAGTACTTTTCACGATAAGAACACATTTGTGTACCCTCCCAGCTCGCCACACTACAGGTTCCTTTGCAAGTCCCGTTCTATAGCGGTGCACTTGGGTGAGCTAGAAGAGACTGCAAGAAGATCGATAGCAACGGAAGCGCCAACTTGGCATCATTGCGTTACACTAGATCCACTAGTATCTGCAGTTCACGTAGGATTTAGTGCCAAGGTGGCACAGCGACGTGGGTCGCATCCATGGTTGAAGCCGACACTAGCCGTACACTTGCACGCAGAGATGTCAACAATCCGTTCAGTCAGTTTGCAACCCCTGGCTTGAATTGAACTGCAGAAAGCAGGCCGAAAATGCTAAGCAAACTAATTAAATTAGCTACTAGCTAAGCTCGAACTAAACTAATTAGGAAACTTATTAAAACTAATTACTTTTTTATAGATAAATTAGGCCTTATTATTATGCTAATTCCCTAAGTTATATATAATATTAATTGCCTCGTCGCTAAGTAGAGACTCTATAGTCTCTCCTTTAATACTAAAACTAGCCCGTAACTAAGCGCGTACTAACTGTATTGCTACTAGTAATTAGGATAAGATCTTCCTCCTTTTTGGCTACAAAAGATCGCTAAGCTCACTAAACATGCGCTCACAGTCGCAGCTGGAGGCAGGTATAGATAGGACGTCGAGCGCGAGGCGCGTAAGGTTCGGGTAGTCGCGGCGGCGTGAGAGCCAATAAGTAATTAGATTATCGACAGAGAGGACCTAGGGCTTAAGTTTCTAGCGCGTATACTTATCTAAATCGTTAGAAACTCTAACGCCTTATTAAGGCTCTATTATAGACGCGATAGCGTCGTTAAGGTCGTTGTTTGCACGCGCCCGCGGTGCTGCTGGAGCTGGCGGCGGCGCTGGGTTGTCCTTGTACGTGTCCCAAAGTGTCTGAAACGCCGCTTGCGCTGCTGCCAACCACTCTGGTTTTTCTCTCCACGCGTTGTCGCAGTAGTGTTTATACGCTGGATGGAGAGAGGTGGCAGCATAGTAGGCGGGTGAGTCATCGAGCTTAACGAAGTACTCGTTCGCTTTTGCCTAGGTAGCGCGGAGGTTAATAGTAATGTGGTCCTCTAGCGCACTAGGTTCGTCGTAATTAACGCCGCTGTAGGGCTCTACGCGCTTCTTATAGCTAGATAAAATAGTCTAAAAGATAAGTATTATCTTAGTAAGTAAGCTAAATCGCTTATAAGTACTATAACCTTTAAGGCGCTTTATTACTAATTTTAGCGGTCGCAGTATTGCAAGATACTCGTTAATAGTCTGCCAGTCAGCCGCAGTAAGGCCGCCTGAGCGCATCTAACGCTGCGCGTGAGGCTCTTTATTGCCGCTCGCAGCGGCGTAGGCGTCCGCGTTGGCGGTGTTAGTAACGTGGAGTTGACAGTAAGCGTTAACTGCAGACTGTAGCGTAACTGCGCGCTCAAAGCAGCTAAAATATGAGTTCTAGCGCGTAACAACAGGCTTGACAACCTCAAGAATCTTGCGATCTTTTGCGGACAATTCAGCGTTTGCGCGGTATTAGAAATTAATAAAAAGCTTATGCTACTATAGTATTTTAATATAGTTAATAACGTTAAGTAGCACGCTAAGAGGCCTATCTTTATACTACTCTCTTATAAACCTTACCTCGTCGCTAAGCTCCTTAGGCGCATTATTATACGCCTACTAATTATTACCCTAAAGTAGCGTTTACCCGATAAAGTTAAGTATATAGGGACCGTAGTAGAGGTGGTAGTAGACGGGTAAGAAGTTATAAATCTCTATAACTACGGCAATAGTAGTGTTATTATTAGCTATATTATTAAGTATAAAATAGCCTAACTTAGCGCTATTAATACTAAACTACTATAATATTTAGTTAATAATCTTAGCTATCCTTACGCCTATATAGGCACCTATAAGCTAAGAAAGTATAATAAGTAAATCTATAAACTCGCCTAAAGAGCTTATAAAGTGCGTAATAACGCCTAAGAAGTCTTATTTACTTTCTAGTATTATCTATCTATTAAAGCTAATATATATCTTACTTAGCGCGTTAGATAGCTTAATAGTAATATAAGGTTATAAGTAGTTATAGAGACGTATAACGTATCTTAAGATACTATTATAGCTTATCTATAGTATAGTTACTACCTCTAGATTAGCTACTTCTAATATAGCTTAAAACTCTAGGCGCTTAAACTTAGATAATAAGTAGTTACTTTTAATAAGCTAAGTAACCGCCTTAAAGCGAAATAGCTATATATTAAAGTTAGTAAGAGCGTTATATATATTCTAAGGCACTTTACTACCTATTATATAGTATAAGCGTAGGGTGTGTTCTATTATACTTACTACTAGAGCGGCGGGTTTATTAGGGTTGTAGATCTAGTAGGCGGTATTAAGGTGACGTGCTGCCGTCGACGGCGAGGTAGTAGTGTCGTAGACGCCGCTACAGGCTTTGTGATACCTAAGATGGCAGATTTTGTACACAAAATAGACCTTGCTACTGAGCTAAGGGGCAGTAGAGTTGATGCGATAGCTATAGGCATAGATCCAGCTTTTCTTATGCTTCTGCGGCGCAAGCGGTGCCCTATAACTAGGCAGCCTTAGCCAAATGATATTATCGAAGTTGTTAGTAAAGCGCGTGTCAAACCCTGCCGCCAGCGACTGCCCTACTGTGCTGTTGTTATTAGCTGAAGCAACTGTAGGAGCGCGTGAGGCGGCGGTAGGTGCAACAATAACCCCCTCTAGCTGCGATTCACGCAGCTCAAGCTCAAATGCGTCATCCTTAGACAGCGGTTGACTCCCTTGCTGGCTGGCAGTAAGCAGTGCGCGTGGGGAGGACAGGTGCGTTAGCGCAGGCGTTAATAATGCAGGTAATGTTTGACGTGCTGGCGTTATTAGTGTAGCTACCCGCGCGCGCTTTATTAGGCGATTTTCTAGCGTTATAAAGTTAAGCTAAGCTTATCTAACTTTTTTAGTAAGTTTAGTCGTGCGCTTAGGGTGCGTTATAGTAGCGTTAGGGGAAAAATAAAGAAAAAACTATAAGTTACTTACTAAACTAAGGTCTATATCTCTACTAGCTAATATTATAGCTACTAAGCCCTATACGTACTAGCTTATAAGTAAGAGAAAATAAGATAAAATCTAGGCTATATACCCTAAGGCCTATATAATAGCTAATAATAGTCTCTAACTTTAAAGAATAATTAGATATACTAAAACTATAGGACTATTAAGCTATTTAATTAGGTCTTTACTCTTAGCTTAAATAGACTATAAAATATTAGTAGTTTAGCTTAAATTAAACGGACTAATCACGTGTTAGGCCGAACAATCCGTTAACGGGAAACTGACGGATTGTTGACATGTCTGCTTGCACGTAGATTGAAGCAGAACATGTACGTACTGTACTGTAACAGGTCGACATGCGTTTATGAATAGTCTATTAAGATCCTATAAAGTGGTAATCGTAATAGTGCCTACTGTTTAATCTAGCTAGAATAGTCCCTCCTTAGACATAACCTAAGACGTGTGGTGCCGCCTATCTAGGAATAGTATTTACCTATACTACTATTACTAAAATATAAGCTAACTTAACTTAAAGAGAAACGAACCTAGAATACCTACTATAATAGATATCTATACTACTAGGTGCAAGAATTCGCTATAGAGCGTAACTTTTAAATACTATCTTTCTTCTATAAACTATAACTAAGCCTTAAGGTGTTACTACTATTAGTATATAAGCACTAATAAGGTATGTATTGCCGGGTTCGTTACCCCATACGCCGTGACTTGGAGAGGTAACGTCCATCCCTCCGTGGCGGGACACCCTGTGTGCCGGGACTGGCCAATCAACTTGCAGATTTTGGGCAGAAGTCTGTGATTTAAGCGATCTGATTGGCCGGTCCCGGCACACAGGGTGTCCCGCCACGGAGGGATGGACGTTACTGCTCTAATGCCTGGCGAACACACCGCAAATTAATCATGTATAAGAATTGACGATAGGACATAGTTAGGGGCGAGAGGAAAGTTAGGGAACGAAGTTTCTTCTCTATATTTTACTATAGATTAAACTAACACTACTCTAGTAATATTCTATACTCTATTCTTTTATAAGTATTAATATTTCCTCTAATTAGAGTTAAAGCTTTTACGTAGAAATTAGTTAGTCTAATTCCTTTAGTAGAATAACGTTTAAGAGTGCTTACTAGAATAACTAGTTAGCTATAACGCTTTTACTACTAAGACTACACTCTAAGATTTCGTTCCTAAGGCGCATCTTATAATCCTCGCTATTTAATATTATATTGCCGCGACCTTTCTATGCAACCTAAAATTCAGCTTTTAGGTCTTCGCTAAGTTCGTAGTAACAATATTTAGCCTAATCTTCGACGAAATAACTAGCTAAGCTGTGGTCATAGAACTCTAACACCACTGTGTCTGCCCCTTCCATAGATTGGCTATACATCCCGGTCGTGATTTCGTAATACTTAGTGTGAACTAGAGTAGCTCTAAGCGTAATAAGGGTAAAGGAACTGTAGAAACGCATAATAAAGTAATAACTACTATTCGACTATTTTATAAAACTAAATTTCGCGCAGCTTATAAGTCTTTTAGTAAATTAAGGGGAGATAAGAGAAAATATGACTAGTATACTGCGCGAGAGCTTCGGAGTCTATGTTCGAGTTTTAATAAGTTGCTTTGCTATAGCCTTCCACTCTAAGCCTCTTATTAGAAGTATTACGTTAGTGTACTAAGAGCTAACTTAGTTTAGTGAAACTACTTAGGTTAGTAAAGTTACTTAGGTTAGTAAAGTTACTTAGGATAGTAGAGCTACTTAGAATAGTAGAATTACTTAGATTTAGCGTTAGAGAAGTAAGACTACTATTACTAATCTACTTAGATAAAAATACTTAGTAAATTATAAGCTTAGGCGCCTTAATCTAGTTTTCTATAATTCTACTCTCTTCTAAGTATAGAAGAGCCTCTTGCTAATTACTATATATACTATAACCTAAGTTTTACCTTATTCTTAGCTAATAGGCTAGTAAAAGAAGTAATTAAATCCTAACTTATTAAGTACTAGCGCCTAAAATAACGGCCAGCCACAAATTGATAGGTGATCGACACAACAGTCGCAGGAACTCAAGGCGTGCTGCCGAGCTTTTGCCTTGCAGCCAGATGAAGTCAGATATTGTCGCAGTCTACGTACAGCTTGGTCGGTCCGGTACGTACTCGGTCCGATGTGAATAGAGTTTCACCATAACCCTGCTTACTTCCGATCATTCCGGTAACTATATCATCACGTAGACTCACTTTAATTCAACTTTAGTGTTCCTATCAATTCCACTGCCCAATAAGCCTATTACATAAACCGTGATAGATATTGTAGTCCCTGTACCCGGCCGCGGTACTACAGTACTGCTGAGGCATGAAGCTGCAATTCTAATCGTCACCGTGGTGCGCTCGCCCACGTGGATCGCGCTTGTCGAACGTCTTCTAAATTAGGTAAGGGGTCAGGGGGAGACACGTTCTGATGCGATACTACAGCACAGCAACGGAGAGTACTTTACATTATGTAGCGAGCTGTTCATGTGCACACGCAGCTACTGCTATATTGTACGTTAGCATTAGCATAGCACCTAACGTACGTGGATACTACACTGCCTAGCATAGAACGGAGGCGGGTGTCGCTACTTTGGTGGCCCGCCTATTCCGGCCGCGATTGACCCTCGGAACAATTTCTCAAGACTTCTCCCGATGATCTTTACCTCAGAATACAGTCATCTATGCTTCGCTGTAATGGGGTGCTTACGCTACGTCCGCAGAGTCCCGCCACAGTAAGCATCTTGACAGCTAAGAGTGGCATGTGCTTACGTACTACGGCGAGGGAGCAAGGTGTTTCGAGATCAAGGGCTGCTCTCGTGCTATGTACACTGATTTGCATTTTTGGCTTCCGGGTTTTGCAAGACGGAAGATTCTCACACGACAAGGGTCCCTAGTACAGTGAACCAAGACTTTGCCTAGAAGAGCAGCTATCATTACGCTAGTCATCTTGTGTGCGCGTCTCGGGTAGTCTGCTCGTTGGTTTTGTTCTCTTTCCGGCAAGCCCTTAGCCCGAGCCAGCAAGGACCCATGTCGAAAATATATTCTGATTTCTTGCAAAACCGGAAGCCGAATATGCAAACCAGTGTATTACAACGGCTATCCCGATAAATTGTCTTTGGCGCCGTCTGGCATTTACCTAAAACTCCCTACTACTATACTATAGCCCTATATCTTTACATAAAGTTTAGGCTATATTATTTTTAGCTCTATTACTTATAGCTATTACTATCTTTAGTATTAGTAAACCTCTACTTTACGTATATAGTAGGGTTAGAAATCTACTAAAGAGCCCTTAGAGCTATCTAATTCTTAGTATAGACTTATTCTAGTCTTAATAAAATTATAAAAGGCACTAATAGAATTATAGATTCTTTCTTTTTACTTAGTAAATATTCTAAATAAGCTCTTTATATATAGGCTTAAAGGTATAGGCCTCTCTACTTCTTTATAATTAGTAACTAGCTCTTTATTATAATCTTAGATCTAAGTACTACTAAAGACCTTTTAATTACTAAGGGATCCCTATTTTTAGATTATAAGAAGATATTTATTAAGAGTTAAACTATTCTCTTAGGTAGGGGCATTACGTTAAGTTAATATAGTAATTAATAGTATATTAATTATATCTTTAAGCGCCGTGGCCGTGGGCTTATAGTGTGCTAAGTCTTTACCTATAGGCGCAAGCATCGTCGCATTGCGACTGCCTAGCTGAGCGAAAGAAGCGTTAACCGATATATATCTATAATAGATTACGAAACCACTAGCATGCTAAAGATTCTCTATATAGATAGCGCTAACGGGACCTATATTAATCCTTAAGTCTATACTAGTTATTGCGCGTTTAACTATATAGCTACAATCACATTTAGCTTCTATACGGGTAGTATTAGTTATTTACTTATTAGACACGCTCTTGCCCTCTCGCGCGAGTTTATAAATACGACGGGCCCTATTTCAAACTTAGTTAATTTCGTTCTAGAATATCTATAGAGGACTGTGCTTTGGGCGATAAAGCGTCGAGGAAAGCGACTGCACACCGCGCTAGTGAACACATACGGCGGCCTAGTTAGATGCATCGAGCGATAGATGCGGGCCGGAGTGCAGGTCGCAGATTGCTTGGCTAAAACTATGGTTCTCACAAGGGAATAAGAGCATCTAGACGACCTTGACGTGGCGATGCTCGCTGCAGCCTTCATGGTAGGAGGTGTTGAGACGACTGCGTCTATTATATAGTGGTTTAGCGCGCTTATCCTAACGCACCCGCATATCTAGCGTAAGGCTCACGAAGAACTTGATTGGGTTATTGGCCGTAGCCGTCTCCCTACTGTGCAAGACGAGGCTAGTATGCTATATTACCAAGCGATTATTAAGGAAGTTAAGCGCTGCTATAATCCTTTTTAGCTAGGCACGCTATATATAGCCACCGCAGACTACGTTTATAAGGGCACGCTTATCCTAGTAGCCTCTATTATCTTACTTAATACCTAGACTATATACTATAACCTAATAAAATAGACTAAACCTCTTATTTTTAATATAAGCTACCTCTTCTATTCTTTTCTATTTATTCTTATCTAAGGTTTATTTATATTTTTACTATAGTACTAATAACTAGGGTAGTCTAACTACTACCTAAATAATAACTATTCCTCCTTAGATTCTGCGAAGCTACCTAATCTAAATAAGCGAGACTACTAGACTTTTAGGGCTAGCTAACGCATCTATCCTAGTATATAAGTAGCTAAGCGCGAACTCTAGCTTACTATAACTAAGATATTATAGGCCTTTATAATAATAGAGATCTCTAAGAAGCCTATTAACTTAAAGAAATATAATAGTAAAAGTAAGTAGAGCCTAATTCTATTTAAAATTATATTATAGCTAAAGTTTAAAGGTGTTAAGGAGGTTATACGTAGATTATAGTAAATAGTAGGCTATAGTAAATCTTAAATAAGATACTAGATAAAAAATCTATAGTAATATACACATAGGAGACTAAAGGCATAAGTAGTATCCCTTACTACGTACTAAGATAAATAAGTAGTACTTATATTTATATTTCTTATTAATTCGTAAGCTTATTTATAAGTTTCTCTAGTTTATATCTTAACGCTACTATAATGCGCGTAAGTAGCTTAAACTAAATTAATAGCTATTCTAAAAAGAGTAGATTAAATTAGTAAGATTGACTTTTAAGTAGGTAATAAGCTAAACTAATAGAGTAAGATAATAATAGTAAATTAGCTTAACTAATTGTAAATCTTAAAAAAAGATCCCGAGCTTGGCTTGATTGATTAGAGGAAAAAATGGCTGGATTGATGGTTGAGCTTGATCTAGCTTGATTGTTAACAAGTGACAGGCGAGCATCGAATATAGCCGACTCGAAAACCCGCCAGAGAAGCTTTTGATGCTATGTACAATATCTGATGTCGAAAAGCAGGAACGAAACATGCAGAATGAGCTGCCCCGCAGGAAGACAAATTGCAATTAAGCACTACTTCGCACATCGCTTGCTATAATAAGTAGCGCTATCCTTAACTAGAAGACCTTTAAAGACTTAAATGCTTATAAAGCTTACTAATATAATTAACACCCTAGTACCTCTTAGTCTCTCTATTCGTATTCGTAGCTGCGATAGACTATTAATAACACGCCCTATTCGCTAGATAGGGTATAGAACTGGGACTTACTAGTGAACTAAGGCAGTCTAAAAGCGCCGTTCTTAAACGCGTTGTAAGTGTTTCTATCTAATCTCTGCTTTACCTTCTCTATCTTTGCTCTTTCTACTACTTTCCGTGCTTCTTTATTACTATTTAGAGCTATTCTAAGGATAGCTTATAAAGTTTTAGACTTAGTTAGATTATTCTATTCTACCTAGAAGTTATAGTAAAAGAGTTTAATAGCGCGTTCGACCTTTTATAGATGCGATAGCGAGAGGGACGCTAGAGCACGTTAAATAGGCAACGTGTTAATAGGGAAGCTAGGTAGAAGTTGCTATAAGATAGGGACGTTAAAGTGCTCTAATAAGCGCTAGCTCTTAGTAATAATTTATTTATTCTTATCTACGCTATGTTAGATTATTAAGGTAGATAATAGAATATCTGTTATATATCTTTCGTCTTGCCTTATTACTATAATCATTGAAAGCCCCTTATCCGCGAAAACGAAGATTTAACGAACTTTTAATTCTTAATAGTAGTGTATTCTTACAAATCTTTATTAAGCCTCTTAGTAAAATTAGCATAAATTCTAACTTAACTTACTTAAAAACGTTCGAATGCTACCTAGAGCATCTTAATTAGCACTAGACTTTGTATTTTTACTACTAATAAAGGCAATTAATACCTAAATAGGCTTACTATTAAAATATAGAAAGCGATATACGTAAACGGGCTTATAATATTAACGTAGAGGATAATCTTGCCCTAATACATAATAGGCGGTATTGTTGTTTAAGTCAGCGAAAGGGGCTGGACAAATCTAGAGAAATAATAATAACACGAAGGAGCCTTTTTCGTTGCACTTCGATCTCTATATATAACACGCGAATAGCAAATTGTAATTTCTATGTTATCCTAAGTAGATTTGCACGAGTAGAACTACTAACACTTAGGGTGGATATTAAGCTTAGACCCTAGCACGTGTAGGACCTTAAAAGATAACCTACTAGGATCTAGTTCTAGTAAGGTGGCGTTTAAAGTAAACTACTAGCGTAATATCTTCCTAGTAGTACGTTTAATAGTATAGTACTTTACTAATATAGTATAGATACTAAGTAGACTAGTAGCTATAAACTACTTAGGACGCTAGCTTTACTTATAAGTAGAACTAGGTTTATTAACTATACTATAGCTAGTATCTTAGCGCGTTCTATTAGAGAGGACTAGTAAGGTTTAATACTAGTATACTATATAGGAATGTTACGCGGTTTCTAGGTTTACGTTAATTTAATAATATTATTGCTAAGCGCTAGTTTATACTTAGTTAAGGAATTCGCGCAGCACTACTTATTAGGGTTTTTACTATAGGGTCTAAAATTACTAGAGGTCTATAGTATGTGCGAATCTAAGTCGCGGCTCGCGTAATTATTTAGTACTACGACTATGTAATAAATATAACTATTACTATATAGTATATACTATCGTATAGTCTAGAGCTAAATATCTAGTTTATAAGTTTAAAGGGATAGAAAGATAGAGAATTATTATATTTTAGCTTAGCTTAGATTTAGGTTACTATACTATATAATTAATAATACTATTTATAAGTAACTATAGAGTTTAGATTACTATACCTACTATAACTAGCTATAGGGCCTCTATATTATATGCCTTTAAGATAGCTAAAAGAGGGGGTAAGAACTAGAGGTATAATATAGCAAAGTATTATTAGCTCTCTATATAGACGTTAGAGTGGCGGATAGTAAATAAGTTACATTTATAGTATATATATATTAAAGGGGATAGCGCTAAATTTATTATAATATTGTCTAAAGAAGTAATTAGTAATAGAGTGTGAAGTATAGTTAGGATCGTTCTAATGCGACAACGTCTAGCTAGATTTCTAAGTAACCGACTTAGGGTATATCCTTGGGAGCAGTGGGTGAGCGAGGGTGAGCCATGGGTGAGCCATAGGTGAGTAAGGGTGAGCCGAGGGTGAGCCAGGGTGAGCGAGGGTGAGCCATGGGTGAGCCATGGGTGAGCCAGGGTGAGCAAGGGTGAGCCGAGGGTGAGCCAGGGTGAGCCGAGGGTGAGCCGAGGGTGAGCAAGGGTGAGCCGAGGGTGAGCAAGGGTGAGCCGAGGGTGAGCCAGGGTGAGCCGAGGGTGAGCCGAGGGTGAGCAAGGGTGAGCCGAGGGTGAGCAAGGGCGAGCGAGGTTGTGTAGTGTACGACATAGGCAGTCTATCACGACAATAGAAGAACAATTATTAAACTTTAATCTAGACGCATCTATAATTAATCTACTTAAGTTCTCTATAGGTATATAGCTTACTAGAGTAGCTATATAATATAATTAGTTACTAGAGATTATAAAGCTATTAATATAGAGTAATAATAAAACGTTATCGTCTAGAGCTCTATAGTAAGCCCAATCTTTACATTCTTATAGACCTAGATGTCGTTTAGCGCGTACTCGCCGCGGGATAAGAATAGCAACTATTCTAACTCTTTATAACGTATTAACTTAAGCTATATACCTCTTATAATACTACTAATCTACTATCTTATTAACTACTGTCCTTAGAACTTTACTACTAGGAAGTTAATACCTTTAGTTACCTGTTATACGGGGTTTGGCGATACTTCTCTGTTCCTGGTCCGTACTAAGGCAGGCGAGGTATTGTATGGCTGTAGACCCGTAGAGTTATCTAGCGACTAAGTGGGATAGTAGGTATTTAGGTAAAGATAATTTAATTCTATATAAATAATAGAATAACTAGTTAGTAATCTAGGTAAGAGATATAACTATAAGAGTTAACTATAATAAGAGAAATAATAAAACCTTTCTATTCTTATATCTTTATTACTAATTTCTATATCCTCTTATACCTCTCTACTAAGTAGGAGATTTAAGAGGGCGCTAGCCTCCCTTTATATAGTAGCCTCTTAGAGGTCCTATCTTAGTAGAATACTAGTTACGTAATCTACGTATCTTACGCTAATTATTACTTAATAGTTTATGCGACTATTAGCTACTAATATTATATCTTTTATTTAGGAGAGGCCGTTACTTATTATCTATAATACTACCTTCCTTCTTAGGGTTATTATCTTAATACTCTAGGTTATTATTTTTCTATACTATATAGTTAAGTGCGGGCTGTATATAAGGCTTTGGTAAGCCTGTCGCGGTGCGTTTTCCTTATTCTCTATGCCTTCCTAACCATGCCTAAAGCCGCCCCATCTCGTCGCGTTCGTCCCTAGAATTCGACTTCTTAGCGCCGGATTCGCGCTAACTATATAAGGGAAAAAGGTCTAGAAATAACGTTCTATTATAAGTAGTGCGAAGAGAAGAATCTTCGCTATTTCGTGGATACTACGACTAGTCGTTGCGCTAGTTATATTTCTATAAAGGCGGAGTGTAGTCTCTTCATTTCTGAGGAAGAGTGGGAGAAGGTAGAAGCAGATAAGCGTTAGAAGCGCTTAGCCCTTCTTCGGGCTAAGGCTAAGGTTGCTCGCCTTTATTTAGAGGTCGCGGAGATGGAGGCTTTAGAGCGGTCATACGCCGACCGTGATTATACCATCCTGAACCTCTAGAATCGTGCGTAAGAGGAGGCTGAGAGGAGCTCTGCCCCTAGTATAGACCTTCTAGCTGTTAAACCGCCGCTACTCGAACTATTAGCTAATCTAGGCTAGTTATAGGCTAACGTCTTTAATCCTTCTTATAATTACTCTTTCTTTTTTATAGATATAATTTTAATTCCTTTAAGAACTTTTAGTAGTATTTCTATACTAGTAACTTATAGTTTATTAGATTTCTTTTAGATTCTTAAGTATTATAGCTTTTAAGCTATTTTTTTTACTTAACTAAGTACTTCTATTAACCTTTAAACTTTTATAGATTCTTAATTTCTTTAACTTTATATTTATTATCTTTAAGCTTTATATTTATTACTAACTTAGTATTTAGAAGTGCTAATTCTAGTAATTTCTTATAAAAGATAGGGTAGATACGTATATTTAGTAATAACTAAAGTTTATAGTTTACTAAGCTTATTACCTCTAGAACTTTAAAGAGTTCTAATTAGAGATTATCTAATTTTCTATATAGCTTCTTAACTTTTAAATTTTATCTTAATAAGAGAACTTTATCCCCCTTCTTAAAAGTTAGTCTTTTAATCTTTTACTTATTTACGCTCTTAGATATTATAAGATTTCTCTAAGCTATATTCTTACTTAGTTCTTTATAGAGTTCTCGCATAAGGTAGGCTTTATTAACTACGCTTACTATAATACTTTCTATATCTTTTAGATCTTAATAAGTAACTAGCTTATATCTATAATTTACGTAGTATAGCGAGTACTTTATAGTCGCTAATTTCGTGCTATTATAAGCTAATTATACTATTAGTAAGAGTTTAACCTAATTATTCTATAGTTTATTAGCGTATATCCTTAGATACTATTCTAGTGTCTAGTTTATTCGTTCTATCTAGCTATCTATTTTAGGGTAGAAGCTAGTTAATAGCTTCTTCTTTATACTTAACCTTACTAGGAATATATCCTAATACTTAGACGTAAATAGTTTATTATAATTAGTAATAAACTCTTTAGGTATCCTATACTCTAATACTAGTGCCTTAGTAACTTTATACGCGCATTCCTCCGCTATAATAGTCTCTTCTATAGGTATAAAATTTATTACTTTAGTTAATTAATTAATAATAACTAGTACTATATTATAAAGTCTTACTAATTCTAGTTCTAATAATTTTAGAAGCTTTATAATAAAGTCTATTATTACGCTAGTCTATAGTCGTTCTAGCGGCTATAAGGGTTATAGTAGGCTATAGAGCTTATATCTCTTAGGCTTATTCTAGTAATATACTAAATAATTACCTAGAATATTCTATACTTACGCTTATAAGCGTAGTATAGTAAACACCTTTACTAGTTATCTAACTATTTCTTTTAGTTCTACGTATCTATATTCTAGAGACTTATATAATTCCATAATAAGGTCTCTTCTTATATATAAGGGTATATAAGTTCGTTCTTTTAAAACTATATCTTAGTACTTCTTTTCGTCTTGTAATAGTTCGTTGGAGCCGTTTACCTCGGGCTCGAACTGCTAGTTAGCTGCTTTCTGCTGCTAATGTCGTTGTAGTGTCCCTACTTGCGCGGTTACCTTGGCTATTCTAGCCAGTTCTGGCTAGTTGTACTTAAGACTGCCGTCGGGCATCTTCTTAAGTACTATATTATGTGGTTCCTTATAACCTTCTTCTCGTAGATTAGATCTTTAGCTTAAAGCGTCTACTACTCTATTAAGTATTCTAGCTTAGTAAGTAATCTTAAAGTTAAACTAAGAGAGTATCTTAGCTTATTAGACTTATCTTCTATTAAGCTTCTTAGTTATTATAAAGCTTATTAAGTTCTAGTAATTAGAAAATATATTAATTAGATCTAGAAGTTCTAATAGGTATACTTCTTATTATTTAAAGGTATTAACTACTCTAAGTAGTTTCTTATTATAAACGTTATAGTTAAGTTCTACTCTAGAGAACTTTCTAGAATAGTAGAATACTAGTCTCTATTTCCTATTATTATATAGCTATAATAGTATAGCGCTAAGTGCGTAATCTAACGCATTAGTCTTAACTCGCGTCTTACGTCTAAGATTATATATCTTAAGTATAGGGGCTTTAAGAAATACTTACTTTAGTTAGTTAAAAGCCTTTTAGTATTTCTTTTTCTATTTAAACTCTACTTCTTTCTTTATAATCTCTATAAGTAGTATTATAATTTAAAAGTAGTTCTTAATAAACTTTCTATAAAAGTTTATAAATTCTAAAAAAAACTATATATTTTTAATTATTTTAGAAGTTAGCTACTTTTATATAGTCTAGATCTTCTTTAAATTTATTTTTATACCTTCTATTAAGATAATAAACTCTAGGAATTCTATTTCCTTTATATAGAATTTATATTTTATAGGTTATAGGTATAGCTTATATTACTTAAGCTTCTATAGTATCTTCTTTATATATTCTATATATTCTTCTAGCATGCCTTTAGAATATACTAGTATATTATCTAGGTAGGCAGCTATAAAGATTCCTAGATACTTATAGAGTGCCTTATTAATAACTACTTAAAAGGTTACTAGCGCGTTTATTAAACTAAATAGTATAACTATATACTCGTATAGTCTATACTTTATCTTAAAGGCAGTCTTCTACTTATATCCTTTAGTAATTTAAATATAGTAAAATCCTTCCTAAACGTTAAATTTAGTAAACTACTTTACTTCTTAGAGTTAATCTATAAGCTCTATTATTAGTAGTAGTAGGTATTAATTTTTTATTATACTACTATTTACTCTTTAGTAGTTAATATATAGTCGCTACTTTCTATTAGCTTTCTTAATAAATAGTATAGGTAAAGCTATTAGGCTTTTACTTTCGCGGATAAATCGTTTACTTAGGTTCTTTCTAAGGTATTTGCGCAACTCTAGCTCGTGCTTAGGCGCGATTAGGTATATTAGTCCTAGGACGAGCTTAGCTCCTTCTTAGATATAGATCCTATAATTCTACTCTTAGTAATCTACTAACTTAATTACTTCTATTTTCTTAAATAGTTCTCTAAACTTATTTATATTATATTTCTTTAGAATATCTAGTAGTATAGACTCTTTCTTTATAGTTACGGCGCATTTTAACTATATAACTTCTATTCTCTTAGAGTCCTTCTTATAAATTCTTATAATCTTATAAGGTAAGATCTTACTAATTCTTCTATTCTTAGGTAAGCTCTAGACTATTAGGCGTTTCTCTTTTTATACTCTAGTAACCTTACGCGTAGATTCTTAGCTACGTATTATCTTCTTTAGCTAATTAATAGCTAAGTTATACTTAATTAATTAATTATAGCTAATTAATATATTTTCTTCTCTAAGATCTATAATATTAATATTTATTTAGTCTCTTATCCCTATTACGTCTAGTAATACTAGTTAGGTCTCTAGTCTTATTATACCGCCCTTATATCCTATAGAGTTATTATTAGCTAATACTACTTATATTAGCTATTTCTTAGCTTAGTAGAGTATATTATATCTTTCTACTACTTATAATAAGATAATTATCTAGATAGTATTACTATTAATAGTCGCTATTATCTTATATCTATATACTAAGACTTCTATTCTTAATCTAAGATTCTATAGACTTATATCTTATATATTATAGAGGGTCGTTTTAGGACTACCTATACTAGCGTGATCTTATCTCTAGTAGTATTCTAGTTTTTTAACTACTTACCTTTTCTCTTTCTAGGGAAGTAGCCTACGCTATACTTAGCGTTATAGTAGGTTCTATAGTTATCCTTATAGTAGAATATCTAATATAAGTAGTTATAGGGTATAAGTCTTTAGCCTATTAATACGTTCTTTATATACTATTTATTCTTAACTAGTCTATTTTTATTTATATCTTTCTAGGCTTAGTTCTTTCTATAAGTTTACTAAGATTCTTTTTTTAATTTAGAAAGTTCTTTATCTTCTTCTATAATAACTTCTTTAAAGTATAGTTATTTATTAAAGGCTTCTTTTATTACTTTCTTAGCTTCTAAGCTAGTAATAGCGATTTATCCCCTATAGCTATATTTATTTACTAGGTGTGAGTCTTAGCTATATTTCTAGCATTATTAGTCTTATAGGCGCTAACGTAACGTAACTACGTAGACTTTTAAGTTAGTAGGCTAGACTTTATTCTAACTTATTATATTCTTAGCTTTAACTACTTAGAGGAGGAGCTTATACGTAGCTTTATCTAATAGCTAAGCTTCCTTATATAGTTCTATATTACTAACGTTACTATTAGTAGACTATTCCCTAAGATAGAGTGTGCTTTATCTAATTATTCTAATCTTAATAGCTCTTTATTATCTCTTATTATTCTCTAGGTAGTCTTTATAGAAGTGTTCTTTCTTTTTATATTAGAGATATACTTTATTATTATAGCGTTTCTAACGCTCTTTCTTAGAAAGTCTATTATAGTATCTTCTCTTAGGCTTTTAATTCTTAGCTTATACTTAGTCTATTATAATAATATCCTCTTCTTTATTAATCTAAATATTCTAGCGGAATTTCTTCGTATTAGCTAGAATAAAGGTATTTTATGCCTTCTACTAGTTGCGTTTTTATAGCCTATTATTAATATAGGTAGCTAGTTCTACTAATACGTGTAAATCTACTAGCTTATTATAGTATACTAAGCTATCCTTAATTAAGTTCTTTAGACCGTTCTCGTATACCATTTAAAGAGCTGCGTTATTCTAGTTAATACGCGACTATAGCTACTTAAACTCAGTAGTATACGAGGATACTAACTTAGTCTACTTTAGGCGAGTAATCGCTTTCTCTACCTAGTTCTAGTTATCTACTTCCCTAAAGATACGTCCTATTTTCTCTTTAAAGTTAGTCTAGCTAGCGAATAGTTATTATATCTTCTTCTTCTTACCTCTTAGGCGGGGGCTTTTAAGGTAGTTATCTATAAAGGGCTATATCTAATTAGCCGCTTTTCCTTTTATATATATGCTAGCTATAAGAATCTTTTCTTAATCGTCTAGTACGCTATTAAACTTATAATATAGTTTAATATTTATAAGAAATATATAAAGTTTAGCTCGTCTACTATTATACTTCTTAGGTGTTACTATCTTAGGTTTTAAATATAGGCGTTTATTTAGCGTAGCTATAACTTATACTATAAGCTAGTTTACTAGCTCTATTAGGGTAGTAGTCTATCTTATCTAAGCTCTAAGCTAACGCTTAAAATCTCTAACTAACTCTATCTAGGTATTATTATTATTCTTAGACTTAGAGTTCTCAAGCATTTCGTCGTTAGTAGGCGGGTAGGTCTTACTAGAACTAGGCACCGCGGCTAGCGTAGCTAGTGCGTGTCTTCTATTAGCTACTAATATAATAGCTCTTCTTAATCTTCTTAAAGCGTTCTAGTTAGTAAATACCTTCTATAGAGTCTATAGGTAGTTAAAGTGTTATATAGAGTTTAGTAATACTTCTCTATTCCTAGTCTATACTAAGGCAGGCAAGGTATTATATAGCTATAGACCCGTAGAGTTATCTAGTAACTAAGTAGAATAGTAGGTATTTAGGTAAAGATAATTTAATTCTATATAAGTAATAGAATAACTAGTTAGTAATTTAGGTAAAAGATATAACTATAAGAGTTAACTATAATAAGAGAAATAATAAAACCTTTCTATTCTTATATCCTTATTACTAATTCCTATATCCTTCTATACCTCTCTACTAAGTAGGAGGTTTAGGAGGGCGCTAGCCTCCCTTTATATAGTAGCCTTCTAGAGGTCCTATCTTAGTAGGATACTAGTTACGTAATCCACGCGCCCCGCGCTAATTATTACCTAACAGTTTGTGCGACTATTAGCTGCCAACATCGCATCCTTCGTCTAGGAGAGGCCGTTGCTTATTATCTGTAACATTACCGCGATACTACCCTTAAGATTATAAAGTAGCTATATATATTATATATATTGTTAGAAGGCTCACTAGTGAAAGGAAATAACGATAGCTATGAATGCATTCTGTACGATGTTGGTTGACTTGTTCTTGTTGCTACATGAGGGTGCTACGGACGTATACATGATCTGAGATAAGTAGAGCCGACGTAGGATCGAGTCGGCTCGTTGGGCAGCGCTGAGGCGCCGACGTACCTACTGATACTCATGATCCGACATATATTTATATATTTTACTACGACACACGCATTAGATATAGTAGTTAAACCTTAATCTAGATTTCTTAAGAGCTTCTATTTCTATAACTTTAGCTAGCCCTATTATAATACTCGACTGTTGATACGGCAAAGGAAAAGTTGAATTAAGTAACGGTCGTTGCAACGGTAGATGGTTCGTGATTGATTTGATTGTGAGGGCAAGGCTGCAGCTCGCACACGGATTGTGCGAGCTTGCGCACAGGCCATGTGATCATGTGATCGGCTATCTGCTCTGCTACGTACGGCGGCTCGAGTCCCAACATCGACCCTTAATACCTAGTAGTACTACGCATTAGAAAAGCGTTGATCGTAGAGTAATAGAGCTATATCCTCGTTTATTGCATTAGCTATATTCATTTATATAGCGGCATATCATTAGATGCAGTGTTAGGGTGACAGACCTAGATAAATAAAAAGAGCAAGGTCTATTCACCTTCTTATACATAGTTATTGTCAGGCCGGGTCAGGCCAGATGACGATATATACTATCCTGCACCATGATCAGTAGTTCACTGATCATACGTACCTTTTTGGTTGCATGGCGTAGTGGTGCAGGGCTGCGTCCTGACAGTTATGAAGCATCTTATAAGCATCTCAACTGCCAGTCAGCCCTAAAAAAGACTCCATCACCTGAATGATCAGTACGTAGCCAGCGTCGATGGACACGGCACTTAATGTCGATCCAAGCGTGCCGGGACGCCTGGTGTAACGGGACGCTTTCTCTTCCGGACCCTCGGAGTGCCCCTAGCGCTCTTAAATATAGACATGTGTAATGCGCATCTATTCTGCAGCTCTCGTTCTCTTAGCAAGTTAGTCTCCGACGCTGAAAAACGTGTTGTTAACTATGCTATCGCTCATTCTATTTGTAATGGGCTAGAGCCCTTGCCCTCTTGTCCTCGTCTACGACCTCGGTGTTTCTCCTGCCAGCTCCGACTGCCGATCTGCCGATCGCAATATTGTTTCTCCGCCCACACAAATAGATAGCCACGTAGCCTAGAAGCCTAGCTCGCTATCGAATACAATCTTGTTATACTAAGGTGAATGCTCCTTGAGCGTTGCTACTAGCCCTAGGCGTAGCCCCTTACACTATTAACACCGTCTCCTAACTCTCCTCTAACACTCCCCTGTTTATTTGTGGCAGCACATATCTAAAGAGAGATTAGTGGGTTAGGAAGCAAGCTAAAATACTAGAGATTAAGATTGCACTCTTGAAAGTTCGATTGAAGCTAATAAGGATACATCCGTCAGTTTCTCCGCGCAGATGGCAAATTTGTGGAAACGCGTCCAAGAGGCCGTGCGTCTTTAGCAGCTCTTGGTATGCGGCAACTTGCAGTAGCGTGCTGAGATGTCTACGCGCCTGCCCCGCGCGTTGTGGCTGTGAAGCTAAGCTGATTGCCTCAAGTAGCTCTTATTTCCGGAGAGCGGCTGCAGCACCCAACTTTAGGATTGACAGATTATGGCAATATAATAAAGTTGTGTCCTAAGGATTTACTCACACTCTTCTCGCCAGCTACTTAGGACGTCAAGCGACAACTGTGTATCAGGGTGTTGCTTACCAAGAACCTGCTCACGCAGCTGGAAACATCTTTTCATTAGTGCAAGAGCTTCTTCGTGACGGGCTTGTGACTGCAACGTGAAGGCGAGATTATGCATGCTGCACAGCGTATCAGGATGCTCGTCGCTAAGCGCTCTCTTGCTCGTCTCCGGCACTTGCACCTCCAGCTCTTCGGCCTCTTTCCACCGCCCTTGCCTCCTGTACGTCGACGCTAGGTTGGCCATGCTGGTTAGCGTGTCAGGATGCTCGTCGCTAAGCACTCTCTTCCTCGTCTCCAGCACTTGCACCTCCAGCTCTTCGGCCTCCTTCCACCGCCCTTGCCTCCTGTACGTCGACGCTAGGTTGGCCATGCTGGTAAGCGTAGAAGGATGCTCATCGCTGAGCACTCTCTTCCTCGTCTCCAGCACTTGCACCTCCAGCTCTTCGGCCTCCTTCCACCGCCCTTGCTTCATGTACGTCGACGCTAAGTTGGCCATGCTGGTTAGCGTAGAAGGATGCTCGTCGCTAAGCACTCTCTTCCTCGTCTCCAGCACTTGCACCTCCAGCTCTTCGGCCTCTTTCCACCGCCCTTGGTTCATGTACGTCAACGCTAGGTTGGCCATGCTGATCAGCGTGTCCGGATGCTCGTCGCTAAGCACTCTCTTCCTCGTCTCCATCACTTCTACAAACACCTCTTCAGCCTCCTCATATCGTCCGTCACTCAATAGAGTCCTAGCAAACTTCGATGCAAGGCGCAATCTTTCGTCGTCATCATCATTCGCCAGACTATGCGACAGAACATACTGGGCATGTGGAAGCAGTCGTCTCCACTTGCTTCTGTTACTATGGTCATCGTCTGGAAATACCCGAAGTAGCTGTTCGATAGTGCGTTCAGTCCATTCTTGAAGCCGTCCCTGCACTTGCAGGCGCTTGCGTAGAGCTTCGTGGACTAGTCGATGAACATCGAGCGCAGACTCAGCGGGTCGCCTGGTGACGAGCGCATATTTGTCAAGCACCCTGATAGCATCTTCTCTTGCTTGCGTCGAGGCTGCCTCTAGAAGATCGAGCGAGATGTCTTTCTGGTCTATGCATGCAGCAAGAAACAGATAGTCTGCGGCAGACGTATTACCATCACTAATCTGGTCTATGGAGAGAAACAATGCAGCAGCCACAGGGTCTTTCACGTTGGAACCTTGTCGTCTACCCTGAGACCAGTCACCGCTGAGCTCGGTAGTGAGTCCTTTGTGCTTGTCTAGTCGTAATTGGTACTCTTGCACTGTCATATTGCTAGCCTTCATACAGGCCGCTGCTTGCACGACTGCTAGAGGGAGATACGATAGCTCTTTCAGCAAGTGCTCGGCTTCTTGCTGCTCAGTGTTCGTGATTGGCCTCTCCAGGCGGACTTGCAGCATTCTCAGCGCCGTGTCTGGTGTCAGCTCTTGCAGCTCTATGATGTTCTGTGAAGCAAGCGCCTGAGCTGTGTTGGTGTTCGTTGTTGTGAAGATGACAGAACATAGCGTAGACTGCGGCAGACAGTCGACTAAGGCTGCGGCCTCTGTCGTAGAAGAGCCGCCAGATCGCAGAGTGGTGTGCTCTGTGTTGTCGAAGATCAGCAAGCATTGTTGCGTACTCACCTCTACTACACAGCGTTTCACAAGCTGCTTCATGTCGGCCTGGTCGTCGTCCCAGCCCGGAACATCAAGCTTCTGCGCAACACTTGCATACGACTGGTAGAGACTGTCTTTGTTGCTTGCATCTATCCAAAAGACCGAGCAGCTTTTGTCTTTCTGTCTCGTTCTGTGTGCAACCTCGAGCGCAAGCTGCGACTTGCCTATTCCGCCAAGCCCAACGATCGCTAGCGTGGTCAAGGTCTGTTCGTTGCTGAAGAGCTTGGCTTCTAGCTCGGCGAGCTGCAATTCTCGGCCTACGAAGCGAGAATTCTGTGAGAACGGGATGATCGACGGTGCATCCCTAGCTCCCTCCAGTTCAGCCTGCAGTCTGCTTCGTGCACTCTCCTGTCCTTCGCCATACGCGGTGGGCATAGAGACGCCAAGAATTCCAAGCAGGCAGTATACAATGTCTTCCTCTTCTGTTGTTTCGCGACTTTCAGCCCATCTCTCTCGCTCAAGTGTAGTAAACTCGTCTAAAGGGCAGTTGCGCAATGCTCGGAGCGTGATGCCAGTGGTTTCGTGGATAAGCTGGTCGAGCGATGTTTTGTCGCCTATGCGCTGTCCTTCACAAGAGAAGAACTCGACTGACACTGGTGCAATCAGCTCTTGGAGGGTCCACCCTCGAATGAACTATACGCTCTTGCGGAACGACGCCTCCCAGTTGTTGCGTTGGACTGGCTCTGTCTCAGTCGACGCTGACACGTCTGGCAAGAAGACATAGCACCGCGCCGCGCTCTTGTACCACTGAAACATCGAGTTGATCGCCTTCGAGCGCTCGTGGTTATTCCACCTGTCGATACAGCAAGTGTTGATCCAGAAGTACTGCAGCTCGTCCTGGGCCGCTCGTTCAGCGCAAAACTGGAGCTTCCAATAGCCTTCTTCCTTCTCCTTGTAGGTTCCGTTCGATAGGTCTTCGATAAGAATCTCGGAGTCGCTCCATCTGTGCGACAGAATGGCGTAGGGCGGGATCGATTTGCCGCGGAAGTCTGTTAAGACAAGCCTTCCCAGCGCGTTGTAGTGGAGAAGCCGCATGGCGTTTGCGATCTTAGCTTATTCTAGAGACAGCGAGGCGCGAACGACTTTAGAGGTGTTGAGAGTAGAAAGGCATAGTCGCGACAGAGTAAAGCAGGCAAAGGAAGCTTATGCTGGGCTGCTGTGAAGGCTGCCTGGGGAGGCAGTGCATGCGAGCAGGCTGAGCGGATGCTGGGCACATCGAGCATCCTGCGCTGCGCCGCTTCACAACTTGCGCTGGACTACTGCGCACATAGGCAGGTGCTAGCGGAAGAACAGTTCTACTTAGACTGCCATCGTAGCTTCTCACGACACTTATGTTAACGAAGAAAGGTGCGTAGGAATGTAGGTCGCGTAGACATAAAGATACGTTCTTGTTGCACGACGAGACCAACAGCTGCCTGCAAAGTCGGGAATAAGAGCTGCCTAGCGCAGAGTGCTCAAAGCTGCATTTCTTAGCCACAGCGCGCGGGGCAGGCGCGAAGATATCTCAGCACGCTGACACGCGCTACTGCATGCCAAGAGCTGCTAAAGACGCACGGTCTATTCGACGCGTTCTAAAGATCTTGCCGTCTGCGCGGAGAAACTGCCAGAATGTGTCTATAATACCCTAGATTAACCTTACGTGACTACACTTTTAATCTTTGCTATTTTAGCTTTATTTCTAGCCTACTAAGCATTTCGCAAATAAGTATTGTCTTAAATAAATAGGGGAGTGTTAGAGGAGAGTCGGGGATAGCGTTAGTAGAACAAGCAATAGCACGGTTAACAGCGCACTTTTTAGCGTTAGAGATTAATATACTACGAGAATAAGAGCTATAGAATAGATGCGCATTGCACTTATTCGTATCTAAGAACACTAGGGGCAATCTGAGGGTCCGGAAGAGAAAGCGTCCCGTTACACCGTGCGTCCCGGCACGCGTGGATCGACATTACTGAGATCGATCTGAGTGCTCGCAGGGCCGTGGTCTTGCGTTTCGCAGTTGCAGGTAAGCCTTAGAAAATCTTAGAGCCCACACTAAGCGCAAGTTAAGAAGATAGAACTATTACTATTAGGGTAAGTATCTAAATTTAAAATAAAATATACTTCTTAGAATATATATAAGAATCCTAGTATACTATTATTATTATTAAGATATATATTTAAGTTAATACTTAACTTACTAAAGCCTCCTCCTATAGAGTACGTAATAGTAAAGGAGCTACTATTAAGCTTAGAATTAGCGTATAGTTTACTTAGTAGAGAGTATATAAGTTCTACTACTTAATAATAAGACTAAGGACTAAAAGTACCTAACGTAAGTTAAAAAGTTATACCTAGTAGAATAAGAGAGTAAGAAAATCTTAAGTAGCGCATTATAATAATATACCTAGGCGTAGCTACTAAAATATAATAGTAATTATGCGGAAGCTATCTCGAGATATTTATAGCGTATAAATTATACTACTTATCTACTTAGTATATAACATAAGACGCATATTATTCTTATATTTAGATATAAGTAAGAAGACACTATAGTAAGTACCTATATAGCGTTAAAGGCCTAAAATAGATATTTAGAGCTAATTTTAGTAATTCTTAATAGCTAAAGCGCTACTAGTATAAGCTAGTAGAGTGTTAAAGATCTAATTTAGCTTAAATATAGATTAAAATTATAATAGAGAAGAAATAAAACGTAATAGCTATAGTCGCCTTATAGTCATAGTTAGTCAACCTTCCGTCACTTTTAACTACGATAATTCTACTACTATAGAAGAATTTCTATAGTTGCTAGTATATGTAATTAGTGTTACAAGCAACAAGCAAAGACCCCTCCCTGTCGAAGGATGCGAGGTTGGAGGCCAACCGTCGCACGAAATGGAAAGTCATGATTAGCGCGGGGCGCATAATCACGTGACGGACATCCCGCCAAGACCGGCCCTCCTAGGGATAGTAGGGCGCCTAGAGATATTAACTACTATAACTACTATAGACATCTCTAGAATAGTAGTAATAGTAATAATAGTAATAGACTTAGTAATAAGAATATAAGAATAAAAAGGTTTTATTATTTCTTTTATTATAGTTAACTCTTATAGTTATATTTTTTACTTAGATTACTAACTAGTTATTCTATTACTTATATAGAATTAAATTATTTTTACTTAAATACTTACTATTTTATTTAGTTACTAAATAACTCTATAGGCCTACTATCTTATAATACCTTACCTATCTTAGTATAGACTAGAAATAGAGAAGTATTACTAAATCTTATATAATACTTTAACTACCTATAGACTCTATAGAAGGTATTTACTAAATACGTCTAATTAAGATTAATAGAATATTATCTCTATAAATAACTTAAGGTAATATAGCTTAGAGACTAGGACTCTTATAAGAGCTACCTTATAATAAAATACTTAACGTATTAGACTTAGATATAGAGAAGGACCCTAATATTAAGGAACTTAGGAACCTTAGGCGATAGGCCTATACTTAGGTATAATAGATAGCTAAGATAATAAGTATAATTAATTAGCTTATAAACTAGCTAATAGCTATACCTAATAAATAACTCGCTACTATAAAGAAATCTAAGATAGCGCTACTTAAGAAATATAGTAGAGATTAGGAGAAACTACGAATATTTCTTACTTATATCTACCTATACTACGAATATAACGAAATACCTAATAACTAAGAAAAGATCCTTATAGTAAGCACGTATATAAAGGATAAGACTTCTACTTAGATATAACTCTATATAGATAACTATCTACTTAACGTAACCTATAGAGAAGTAAAGGTAGAGATATAAGTCTTATTTATAAATTAGACAAGATTTAAATAGGAAATAGGACGCATCTTTAGAGAAGTAGACGCTAAGAACTAGGCTAAGAAAAAGATCACTCGCCTAAGGCAAACCTCGTCAGTGTTAGCATACACGGCAGAATTTAAATAGCTACAAGCGCGGATTGACTAGAATAACGCAGCACTTCGAATAGTATTCGAAGCAGGCCTAAAAGAGAATGTTAAGGATAGTCTTATGCACCATAATAAGCCCGAAACACTGCACGCTCTAGTCAAGCTAGCCACACGCATCGACAACCGACTTTAGGAACGGAACGACTAAAAGAAATACTTCTAACCTAACGTGGCTAATATAAGAAGATAGCGTAGTAGATATAATAAAGATAGAGACGCTATTATAACTAGTAAGGTGTAAGACTAGACTAAAGGACGAAAACCTAGAAGGAAGTTTAACGATAGACTTTCTAAGGAAGAGCGCTAGAAGCGCTACAATAATAAAGCATGTCTCTAATGCGGAAAGGAAGGACACTTCCGCAGAGACTGCCTAGAGAATAAGAAGGGACAATAGGGAGCTATTAAGATTAGGATAATTAGATAAGATACGCCCTATCCTAGAGAATAGTCTACTAATAGTAATATTAGTGATATAGAACTATATAAGGAAGCTTAGCTATTAGATAACGCCACGTATAAGCTCCTCCCCTAAGTAGTTAAAGCTAAGAATATAATAAGTTAGAATAAGATTTAGCTAATAGACTTAAAGGTCTACGTAGTAATAGTACGACAACGCTTATAAGATTAATAATGTTAGAAGTGCAGATAGAACACGCACCTAGCTAATAAATATAGTTAGAGAGAACGAATCGCTATTACTAGCTAGAGAGCTAAGAAAATAATAAAAGAAGCCTTTAATAAGTAACCCTACTTTAAAGAAGTTATTATAGAAGAAAATAAAGAACTCTCTAAACTAAAGAAGGAACCTTAGTAGACTTATAGAAAGAACTAAGCCTAAGAAGATATAAGTAAGAATAGACTAGTTAAGGACGAATAGTATATAAAGAACGTGCCTACTAGCTAAGAACCTATTTCTTACAACCTCTTATATTAGACATTCTACTAAAGGGAAGGATGCTATATCTACAAGTTAGAAAAGAAAGAAGCCTATTAGGAGCTTCTATAGAAGCACTACTAATATAGATACCCCTTCTATTAATAATAAATAAAGGATACTCGTAAGGTAGACGACCCTTATTATAGTACCCTATTATTAAAGATTTATAAGGTAGCCGATTGCCTAATTTATAAAGTAAAGAAGTAGGCACCGAAGCCACAAAGCTAGAGACTAGAATTAATTCCTCACTAGAATATTCACTAGAGCTTCTGCCACGATAATAAATGCGCCATTTATTATAACGCCAAGTACGGCGCAGGCTACTTTCCTAAGAAGAGGAAAGGTAAGCAGTTAAAAAACTAGGATGCCACTAGGGATAGGGTCACGCTAGTATAGGTAGTCCTAAAACGACCCTTTATAATATATAGGACGCGAGTCTATAGAACCTTAAATTAAGAATAGAAGTCTTAGTATATAGATATAAGATAATAGCGACTATTAATAGTAGTACTATCTAGATAATTATCTTATTACGAGTAATAGAAAGATATAATATACTCTACTAGGCTAAGAAATAGCTAGTATAAGTAGTATTAGCTAATAATAACTCTATAGGATATAAGAGCAGCATAATAAGACTAGAGACCTAACTAGTATTACTAGACGTAGTAAGAATATAGAATTAGATAAATATTAATATTATAGATCTTAGAAAAGAAGATATATTAATTAGCTATAATTAGTTAATTAAGTATAACTTAGCTATTAATTAGCTAAAGAAGATAATACTTAGCTAAGAATCTACGCGTAAGGTTACTAGAGTACGAAAAGAGATACGCCTAATAGTTTAGAGCTTATCTAATAATAGGAGAATTAGTAAGATCTTACCTTATAAGATTATAAGAATTTATAAGAAGGACCTTAAGAAAATAGAAGTTATATTATTAAAACGCGCTACAACTATAAAGAAAGAGCCTATACTATTAAATATTCTAAAAGAATACAATATAAACGAGTTTAGAGAACTATTTAAGAAAATAGAAGTAACTAAGTTAGTAGATTACTAGGAGTAGAATTACAAGATCTATATCTAAGAAGGAGCTAAGCTTATTCTAGGACTAATATACCTAATCGCGCCTAAATATAAACTAGAGCTGCGTAAGTACCTTAGAAAGAACCTAAGTAAACAATTTATCCGCGAGAGCGATAGCCTAATAGCTTCGCCTATACTATTTATTAAGAAAGCTAATAGAAAATAGTAACTATACGTTAACTATTAAAGGGTAAATAGTAGTATAATAAAGAATTAATATCTATTACTACTAATAACGAAGCTTATAGATTAACTCTAAGAAGTAAAGTAGTTTACTAAATTTAACGTTTAGGAAGGATTTTACTATATTTAAATTACTAAAGGACACGAGTAAAAGACTGCCTTTAAGACGAAATATAGACTATACGAATATATAGTTATGCTATTTAGATTAATAAACGCGCTAGTAACCTTTTAGGTAGTTATTAATAAGGCACTCTATAAGTATCTAGGAATCTTTATAGTAGCCTACCTAGACGATATACTAGTATATTCTAAAGGCACGCTAGAAGAATATATAGAATATATAAAGAAGATACTATAGAAGCTTAAGTAATATAAGCTATACTTATAACCTATAAAGTATAAATTCTATATAAAGGAAATAGAATTCCTAGAGTTTATTATCTTAATAAAAGGTATAAAAATAAATCTAAAGAAGATCTAAACTATATAGAAATAGCTAACTTCTAAAATAATTAAAAATATATAATTCTTTCTAAGATTTATAAACTTTTACTAAAAGTTTATTAGAAATTACTTCTAGATTATAATACTACTTACTAAGATTATAAAGAAAGAAGTAGAGTTTAAATAAGAAAAGAAATACTAAGAGGCTTTTAACTAATTAAAGTAGATATTCCTTAAAGCCTCTATACTTAAGATATATAATCTTAGACGTAAGACGTGAGTTAAGACTAATGCGTTAGATTACGCACTTAGCGCTATACTATTATAGCTATATAATAATAGGAAATAGAGACTAGTATTCTACTATTCTAGAAAGTTCTCTAGAGTAGAACTTAACTATAACGTTTATAATAAGAAACTACTTAGAGTAGTTAATACCTTTAAATAATAAGAAGTATACCTATTAGAACTTCTAGATCTAATTAATATATTTTCTAATTACTAGAACTTAATAAGCTTTATAATAACTAAGAAGCTTAATAGAAGATAAGTCTAATAGGCTAAGATACTTTCTTAATTTAACTTTAAAATTACTTACTAAGCTAAAACGCTTAATAAAGTAGTAGACGCTTTAAGCTAAAGATCTAATCTACGAGAAGAAGGTTATAAGGAACCACACGACGTAGTACTTAAGAAGATGCCTAACGGCAGTCTTAAGTATAACTAGCTAGAACTAGCTAGAACAGCCAAGGTAACCGCGCAAGTAGGGACGCTACAACAACATTGGCAGCAGGAAGCAGCCAACTAGCAGTTCGAGCCCGAGGCAAACAGCTCCAACAAACTATTATAAGACGAAAAGGAGTACTAAGATATAGTTTTAAAAGAATAAACCTATATACCCCTATATATAAGAAGAGACTTTATTATAGAACTATATAAGTCCCTAGAATATAGATACGCAGGACTAAAAGAAATAGTTATATAACTAGTAAAGGTATTCGCTATACTACGCTTATAAGCGTAGGTATAGAATATTCTAGATAACTATTTAGTATATTACTAGAATAAGTCTAAGAGATATAAGCCCTATAGCCTACTATAACTCTTATAGCTGCTAGAACGACTATAGATTAATATAATAATAGACTTTATTATAAAGCTCCTAAAATTATTAGAACTAGAATTAGTAAAACTTTATAATATAGTACTAGTTATTATTAATTAACTAACTAAAGTAATAAAGTTTATGCCTATAGAAGAGACTATTATAGTAGAAGAATACGCGTATAAAGTTACTAAGGCACTAGTATTAGAGCACGGGATACCTAAGGAGTTTATTACTAATTATAATAAACTATTTACGTCTAAGTATTAGGACACTTTCCTAGTAAGGTTAGGTATAAAGAAGAAGCTATTAATAAGTTTCTACCCTAAGATAGACGGCTAGATAGAATAAATAAACTAGACACTAGAATAGTATCTAAGAATATACGCTAATAAGCTATAAGATAACTAGGTTAAACTCTTACTAATAGCTTAATTAGCTTATAATAACGTACCTAACGGGTTGGCCGGCCACACGGGTTGGCCGGCCACTTTTGCCAAGCCCCCACCAAACTCACCCTATTCTGGCGCAAAACAGCCTACTTTGGCCCTGTATAGAATAATGCAACCTAAGATATCATTCAGAGTCTGCTTCTACTCCTTGCTTACACGTACGCGCGTTATGCCCAGTCTGATTGCACCGCCCGCAGCGCCTTTGAGTTGGCTCACCTCCTTTAGCGCGCACCCGCGTCTTTAGCTTCTTCCTATTACTACGCGCCTCAAACTCCTTTAGAGCAGCTAGACGAGCCCTATCCTTAACTATTAAGGTCCCTTCTGCCTAAACCTGCTTCCTTTTATGCGATTTACGTCGCGTAGTAGCCTTATTTACTACTTAAAGCTCTGCGATCTCCTTTTGCGCTAATACTAGCTTATGCGCGATAATCGCTGCTCCCTTTGAGACCTTCTTAAAGGCCTCCACTATAGACGTTGGTGAGCTATCTATATGCCTCTGAATCCTTGCCTTCACGAGCGTCGATTGCGACCCTAGTTCAAGGGTATTGCTTGGGGTTTGCGACTGCCAGGGCTCGTTGTTGATAGGTAGTAGTGGTGATGGTGTACGCAACCGGACGTCAAGAGCTATTATGACCCGTTCTGGGTCAAATGGGACCAATCCAGCGCCTCGAAACCCTCCTTGGATATTACTAGGAGTAATTGCTGCATTATAGGCGCGTATGAAGCATGGTAGGAACTCAA